>JADRCD010229281.1:0-17393 GCA_019843815.1 Montemys delectorum
AAAGCTATGATGGGAACTGCATGGAAACAAAGACTATTTGGGGACAGACCAAGGAATACAGTTAAGTAAGCACAACCTTAGTGTAAGACAGATTGCAGCCGGCTTCTGACAACCATTCATTCTTTACTTGTTTTCCCATGCATAGTCTCAATGGATCCTTGCAGTGACCTTGAGTTGCTTTCCACAGTCACTCCTCTGTTTCACAGTGAAGATTCCACTCTCAGAGAAATTAGTGTGGTTTCCCCAAGATCAAAATTCTACATGACAGAGGTATATGTCTATCTGTTTTCTGACTCCAATTCTCTCTCTCCTATATTTGCCCTTGTGCCATCACTTCCGTGAGCAAATTGTTATATTAGGGGCACACTAGCAAAGTAACAAACATTTCACTCACTTTTCAAAAGTTGTTAGCAATTGCAGAGAGCACCAAAGTCTGGTAACTTCAGCAAAAAGAGAGCAGATAAATTTAGGGCCAAGACGTATCCTCACCCAAATGCCCAGTATAACTTCTGCGCTTAACCTTAACAGATAGATGTAATAACTCCGAGTTGTTTGGACCCATTTACACCATGTAATTATTTGAGCACAGGTAAATCCTCAACAGAGTAACTGCCCACCCATCAGCTAAAGCCCACAAGTAACGTTTTATTCTGTATATATTGCTTTATTGCACACCTAGCTGCCTGTTCATCCCTCTGTCCAGCCAACAATTCATACAGCTTTTCTGAAATTGCAAGCATCCACCAGCTTTACTTCTAAATAAGTCAACATGAATTTTTGGGAGCTCCCCAGGTCAGTGGGAAAGTAAAGAGTGCATATAGTGAATACACAAATATTAAGCATGCCGTTCAGTGGATTTTGTCAAGTGTGAACATCAGCTCTCTCACACTGAAGGTGTAGAGTGTCCGCCTGCTCTGGGCTGCTGCCCCTCCTCTGACCTTCCTCCATCATTTTAGAATATGTCATCACCTCTTACTTGCCTTTCACTCATCTTCAGGTGAATGGAGACTTACTTTGCTTTTTCCTGTAAGGATTTTCTGTCAAGATAATATTTCTAAGATATACTCACGTTTATCTTATAACTCCTTGTAAGGAGTTAGCTAATTTTCATTGTCGAATATAATATATGTTTTAGAAATATACTATGTTCTATAACTGTTTTCCTCTTGATAGATAATTAAGCTATTTCCAGTTTGGGTTCTTCCAAATAAATCCTACCAGCACTCTCGTAGGAATCTATTTGTGGATGTTTTCATCAGTCCTGGGCAAATACTTAGGATTGAAGCTGCCAGGTCAGAGGATAAATGTATGTATAGTTTTATAAGTTTTCTGCAAAGGACTTGGGCCAGTTTAACTCCTGCTAACAACATGCCAGAACCTCTGTTGCCTTGCTGTTGCTCACTACCTTTGGGCTTATCTGAATTATTTCCATTTTCCACTCTAGGATATCTTCATCATACTACTTTTATTTATAAGACAAGGGCCTTCACAGTTGAAAGTTTCCATTTTCAAAAGATACCTTAAGTGGTGTCTGCTTTCAAGTACTCATGTGAATGGAACACTCGAATTTTCTTCAGAGAACTCAGGAGTTGATTGAAAGCAGAGTTATAATCCGGTATTTATTTTAAATGGTCCTGGGTTTAACTTGAGCTCCAAAATTGGACTTCTTAATATTTTGTTGGAGCTAATTCTTAGGGATTTTTTTTAATCTATAACATTGAAGCCTTCCAATTAATCAAAATTGTCAGTTTCTTGGCTTAAACTCAGTATGAAAAAGATATTACAGTATATTCATTACCTCATGAAGATTCTTTGGATGAATTGTGTGAGCATCACCAGAGGGGTGACTCTTCAGACCGAAACTTTGATTTCAGGAAGTGAGTCATTGGGAGTGAGCAAGAGTCATATTGGCACAGAGAAACCCTGTCTTGAAAAAAGCTAAAAACAAAACAAAACCAAAAAAAGTAATATTGGGAAAGTTACAATCAAGGTAACTCATAGGGAGTCCACAGATCTCATTTTGTTTTAATGTTAATATTTTCTTAGGTCTTGCCATTTATCCTTAAGACTTTTCAAGCATAGGAATTGTTTTTTGTTTGTGTTTTTGCTTTCTTTTGTTGGTTTATGTTTATTTTTACTTATTTATTTTATTTCCCACCATATCCCATAATTCAACCTTTGTTTGTTATGAAAATAACCTAAGTGCATTTCATGCTTCTCATAAAATGAGATGCTCTGGTGCTTGCCTGTCATCACTGCACCAGGAAGGCAGAGGCCTAAGGGTAAAGAGTTCCAGGCCAGCTTTAGCGTCAGAGAGTCTGAGGCTAGCCTGGGCTATGTAAGCCTGTTTAGTTGTTGATATTGTTTTTTAATTTACTGTTTGCAATACTAGTCTCCTTGTAACCACTGGATAATGTGTCTTCTTGTGCATTTTCAGGAAGAGCAATAGTTATATGCTTAAGGGCTCTAAAATGGAAGGAACAGACGGCTCACGTGCAGAGGCTAATGCACTCTGCTCTGGGCATTACAAAACAGAAACACAACACGATGCTTTTACTTTCTACTGGTTAGGGACATTCTCTGAGACATGGAAGAATTATATATGAGGATTTGTATGTTTTTTAACCCGGAAATCCATAGTGAAGTTTTTTTGTTGTTGTTTGTTTGTTTGTTTTTCTTTTTTTAAATCTTTTTTTCTTAGATATTTTCTTTATTTACATATGATATCTCCTTTCCCAGTTTCCCCTCCAAAAAGAAAAAATAAATAAATAAAAATAAAAACAAAAACAAAACAAACCCTCGTTCTCTCCCCCCTTCCCCTGCTCACCAACCCACCCTCTCGTGCTTCCTGGCCCTGGCATTTCCCTACACTGGGGCATAGAACCTTCACAGGGCCAAGGGCCTCTCCTCCCATTGATGACTGACTTGGCCATCCTCTGCTATACCTACGCTGCTGGAGCCATGAGTCCTACCATGTGTACTCTTTGGTTGGTCGTTTAGTCCCTGGGAGCTCTGAGGGTACTAGTTAGTTCATATTGTTGTTCCTCCTATGGGGCTGCAAACCCTTCAGCTCCTTGGGTCCTTTCTCTAGCTCATTCATTGGGGACCCTGTACTCAGTTCAATGGATGGCTGTGAGCCTCTACTTCTGTATGAGTCTGATACTGTCAGAGCCTCTCAGGAGACAGCTATATCAGGCTCCTGTCAGCCAGCACTTGCTGGCATCCACAATAGTGTCTGGATTTGATGATTGAATATGGAAAGGATTCCCAGGTGGAGCAGTCTCTGGCTTGTCCTTCCCTCAGTCTCTGCTCCATAGTTTGTCTCTGCAACTCCTTCCATGGGTATTTTGTTCCCCCTTTTGAGAAGGAATGAAGTTTTAGCAAAAGTTAATTTTATCAAGCGGATTGTGTTTCTGCCCGACTTGCTCAACTCCTTCCCATAATATTTGTGAAGGGCATAAAGTGATCCCAGTTTCTAGGAAGCCGTCACGAATTTAAGATATTGTCAGATGACCCCCTTGGGAACAATTTGATTTACATAGCCTGGTCTCTGCTCCACCTTGCCTTTCCTCGGACAATTACACATGGCTTTTCTTTCTAGTTGCAAAATAATAAAATGTGCTCTTTCAAAAGATATGGGATATGATAGTGTTGCTGGAAATAACCCCCGCCCCGGGCATGCTTTTGCTCCTTTAAATATAAGAAGACCTGTGGCTTGGAGTCACACTGTGTTGCCCCGTTGTCTCTGTCATAAATGTGCATGACATGTGACAGAGTTACCATAAGGTTTGTTTCTTTTCCTGTTTTTCTTTAATCTGCATATGAGCCACCACAAAGAATGTCATAAATAGATAAAAATAGACAGCTGTAATTAAGATGGTTAAACAAGATAATATATATATATATATATATATATATATATATATATATATATATTTACCTCTGAATGTTCTCCTTCTTCTCCTTCTGCCTTGCCTTTAGACTAAGATAGATACCACACCAGGATCACTTTTTTCTTTTATTTGGGGAACGTTTAATTGAAGTATTTCTTCAGAATGTGACAGCACCATTAAGAAATGGAACACAGAGAAATTTCTAGAGACTAAAGGAGATGTAAAATAGTGTGTGTGTGTGTGTGTGTGTGTGTGTGTGTGAGGGGGGGTATGTGTTTAGATGTAGTGGGGTGTTGTGAGGCAGGGGGAGCCTCTGGTAACTTGAAGGTGGAAAATGCCTGAGGTTTTGTGGGAGTTCACTTGCTTCAGACAGAGGTCTAAGGCTGGCTCTGTGTGAGGCAGATTAAACAGAAGCAAGATGGTGTTTTTAACTTCCAGATAAAGCCAAATTTTGCACGGCAGTTCTGGGACGCAGTTTGTTCTATTTGACCCTGAAAGACCCAGGATAACTGTGCAGGCGTCACGGTATGGAGGCTGAGATTTTTGCATTTTTCTGAGTTATATAAGCCATATGGTTAGATAAACTCTTGTTCGCCGCTGAAACAGTATTGAAAATGAAAACTAATTTTCACTGTCAAGTTCTTGGTGCACAAGATTTTTTTAAAAAACTTAAAAACAAAGTGACTATCTTTTTAAACTGATAATTGCCCTTTAGGTTTGCCACTGGCCCACTTTACAGAGAAATCAAGCCTAAATGCTTTAGTATTTAATTAGTTTTCATTCCACTTTAAATGAGCAAAGACAGAAATAAAGATAACTCATTGGGAATTAACAGAATTCACCTTTAGGATTTTTTTAACCTCAAATTGATCCATAAACTTATGCTTTTGGTTTATATCATCCAAAACATGCTATTCTGGTTGCATATGAAATACTTTTATTTTACCCACATATGAATTCTCTCCTTCAAAAATCAAAAATGATCACACCATGCTTTTATATCATATTTACATATGAATTTTAAAAAGAAAAACTCCAGGACTTTAGGTTATAATTTCAAAGATAAATTCATGTAGACCAAGATTACCCAGCATAGCTATTGTATCCTTATTACTTGTCTCTTTTTTCATAAAATATTTATTTTTATCATTAAAAACCATTTGGGTTTTCATAAATTAGCTAAAGCAAACAATAATATAATATATCTTAGATTAAAACAAAAACCTCAATAAAAATAAAAAAAACAATTTGAAAATTGGCTCTCTAATCATAGTAGGCTGGGGCCCTGACATTAAAGATGTCTTCTAAATGTTAATTGAATAGACCATGTTAGTCTGTCTAGAAATGGGGGCTTTCGAGTCCTCTTTGAAGCTAGGAAATTATTATGCTTTAAGTGTATTTTAGAAATTTCTTCCTACAGCTAAATTGAAAATGTCTGATATTCTCAATTACTTCAAGCGTTTATGATTCTAAGCTCCCAGCAGAAGCAGCCGCCAAGGCAGGGAGGACGAGAGCTGTTACTCAGAAGGACACTTATATAAGAACCATTGGGGTGGTTGGTTACTGGCTCGAAAGCATGAAACCCTGTGTTGCAGACTCCAGGCTTTAAGGGATTATTATTGAGCATTTTCTCTTCTCAGAGCTGAGACAAACGGCTGATAACTGAATCCTGAGACTGTCCACAGCGTTTCTCTTTCATTTTACTGCAGCCCGGAAGATGGTGAGATCCATCCCGAAATCTGTCGGCTTTACATCCAGCTGCAGTGTTGCCTAGAGATGTACACAACGGAGATGCTGAAGTCCATTTGTCTGCTGGGGTCGCTTCAGTTTCATCGAAAAGGTACACACCAATAGGATGCCAGAAACAAAGAGAAATAATAAGCAAAGCTGACCTTGTTCCAAGTACAGGTCCAGGCAAACAAGCAGAAAGAGTTTAAATCTTCAAAAAGAGAATATGTGAATTGATTTAAAAAAAAAAAAAAAAAAAAAAAGCCCATGTCACTGCTTCCTAAAAGCATAAGGATTGAAACCATGGTAGAAATTGTCCTTCAATGTATCATTTCACTGCCTTGTGAATGTGACTTTCACTAGAATCTACAAAGGCTGCAAAGATATGCAAAGATCTTGGTAGAGTAGTAAATGTTCTCTGAGAGCCCAGTTTCTCTAAATGAAATGTTCTAAGGAGGTAAATTGCATACTGTGTCCCAGTGACTTCCAAACAGGAGGGAACTCATTGGATTATAGAGAGGCGTGAGCAGAGGCGAATCGCACTCCCTGCCTTAAACTATAAATGGAATGGAGTGACTTCAACAATGGAAGAATCTGGTAGCTACAGCTTCAGCACGGCTTGATTGTACTTATGATTCCCATTCTCAGTGGGGCTTGTCTTTGAGGTATTGACTATCCTCTCAAGTTTCCTTCCCTCACATTAGCAAATTGACTACCACAGCCATAGCCATCATCTATATATACCATTTGACTCAGAATGGAGGGGAAAATTCTTTCAATTATAAAACAAAAGATCTGGGCTTCATTCTACCAGGAACCCCTTCTTTCTTGAGTCACAGAGGGTTGGAATTCCACTGACTGGCTTAAGCAATTAAGTTCTGTCCATGGAGCTAAGAATGGACTCCATTCCATCCAACCTGTCTACATACAACATGATAGAAAGAAATAGAGAGGAAGGTAGCTTGGCTTCCATTGCTAACGTATTTGACTTATGTTTTCCTTTCAATTCATCAAAGAAGAATTCCTTGGAGACTCCCTGAGTGTGGACTTTCCATACTTTGAGTCGGGTAAATAGGAACTGAGAACGGATAGGAAGTGATCTGTGTCAATGAGTTCAGTTTGAAGATAAAAAAGTTCAGTAAGCTGCATATGGGAAACCTCAGACAACGAAGCAGTTAAAGATCTGAAATCAAATGAGTATTACAGTTTGATGACAACAAAATGATGTAACAATTTAGTGGTGAAAATTAAATTTTGTGTGTGCCTTCATGTGTACATATGCATCCAACAGAACTAAAAACAGGAGTTTTTCTGCAGTGTTCCCAAGGCACGATAGTATTTTCTCAGTGCATGAATATTATTTCTTTTTCCTTTATCTTTCTAAAGACTGATCTTTCAGGGACTATCATCTTCATTTCTATGGTTAGTAACAGAGGGTACATTTAGACAAATCAGCCTCATGACATTCCTGGTGCTTTACCAAAGAATTAAGTACTCGGACACATGGCAAAAAACAAACAAACAAACAAACAAAAAAACAAAACAAAAAAACAAAAAACAGGTTTCACATTCACACTTACACATGCAGGGTAATGTATTCATTCTTTGCATTGTTTGGGTAGGTTGGTGTCTTAGTCATTGTCCTATTGCTGTGAGGAGACACCATGGCCAAAGCAACACTTATAAAGAAAGCATATAATTGTGACCTTGCTTTCAGTTTTAGAAGTTTCGACCATTATCATCATGACAGGGAGTATGGCAGTAGACATAACAGGCAGGGTGCTGGAGAAGTTGAGACTTACATCCTGATCTGTAGCCAGAGAGAGAAAGAGGCACTGAGTCTGGCATGGACTTTTAAAATCTCCAAGCCTTCTCCCGGTTGACACACTTCTTCCAAAAAAGGCCACACCTCCTAATACTTTCAAATAGTAAAACTTCCACATGACAGCACACTCAAATATATGAGCCTATTGAGACCATTCTTATCCAAACCACCACAGTAGGGTTATAGATGGTCTTGTTTTCCAGATCTGCCTTGGTTACTTACGATTGTACGGGCTCCCACTCCTGCTTTCAGTCCTTGTTTTTTGCCTTTCATAATTGACTTTCTTTCTTAAGTAGGATATCATGTAACCAAGACTGGCCTCCAGCTCCTATGTAGCTGAGAAGGACCTGGAGCTTCTGATTCTCCTGCCTCCAGCCTTACAAACATTAGGGCTATAGAGGCTCACCTCTCCTTCAGGGCTCTCGTTCAGGGCTTTGTGTATGCTAACTGAGCACTCTAACAACTGAGCTACATGCTCAGTTCCACTGTTAACTTTTGAAATGAAACTCTTCCCTATTTATTCTTATCTTTAAATTAAAAGGGATCCCTTACTCAGGTGGTTTGCTTGCATGTGTTCTCCAGAACAGAGAAAAGGCACTTCATCTCATCCTTTGCTCTTCCTTGCCTCCTGTCTATTGTCAGTCTGTGGAGCTTCTCTTTCTGACTTTCCCTTTTTGAAATAAATAAATAAATAAATAAATAAATAAATAAGAAAGACTGGGGGTATAGCCCAGCGGTAGAACTCTTGCCTAGACCTTAGGTTCTATTCAGAGAACTATGAATGAATGAATGAATGAATGAATGAATGAATGAGTGAATGGTAGCTTGAGTTGGCTTTAAACTCAGCAATCCTCTTACCTTGGTCTCTACAATGCTGAGGTTACAAGCAACAACCACTCTCCACTCTTATTTAAGACAACACTAAAACTGCTAGCACGTACAGTCATCATGCTGTTAAGAAAAAAGAATATTTCCTAAGTCCCAAGGAGTTCACAAAAACACTCCTAAAAATAATGACTGTGTTCAGCAGGGTCAAAGAATACAAGGTCAGCCTTCAAACGCAATATTTCTATATAGTAGCCATGAACACATAGACACCAAAATTTAAAAATGTGGTACAATTAATGATCATTAATTGTGTTTATTTGTACATTTATTGCATCTAAAATTTTACCAGGATCTGTCACTGAAATTATAAAATGGAAGAAATCAAGAACACCTAAATTGATCCCTGCAGTCAATGAAATTTCTATCAAACTCTCAGCAAAGTTATCTGTGGATGTAAACAAGCTTGTTTTAAAATTTTACAGGTAGGGGCTAGCAGCAGGGTAGCTCAATTGATGGAGGTGTATCCTACCGAACCTGTCTACCAGAGTTAGCTTTCTAGAACCTAAACAATGGAAGTAGTGAACCAACTCACAATGGCTGTATGCCCAAGACCTGTACAGTATCAAGCTAGCCCAAGTCCCTGAATGAATGGAGGAAGGGCTCATGAATTCCAACCCTGGGTGAAGAGTTATTGGCAATTGGTGACTGCTAGGAGAGTCTGTGGCCTCTGAGAGGCTACCCGTGCTCCAGCAGGTGGGACTAAATCCAGGTATATTCTGGAAGCATGAGGTGGACTTCATAGGCCTTAATAGAAGATCACATGAGACTGTAAGGGAAAGGGTGGGTCGAGAATAAAGGGGGAACTGGTAGGAAGGGAACACATATGAGAAATTCTCAAACAATAAAACAACCAAACAAATAGTGACTTAAATGTTTAGGAGGTAGAAGCAGAAGTTTACAGCAAGGTCAAGGCCATCCTATCTACACAAGGCCTTGGAGTGAGGGGTGGGGGGAAGCTAATATATGAAAGTTTGTTCAGTATCACGAGAAATCTAGAAAATGTGAGCTAAGGCTACAATGAGATTCCATCATGCTGACCAGAATAACCAGGATCTAGAATCAGCTTAGGTGTCAGTCAATGAATGGATAATGGAAATGGTACGTACATAGACAATAATCCTCTGATCAGTCATAAAAAATGAAGTCATGTTGTTTGAAGACAAAAATTATGGAGCTGGGAATCATCATTTTTAAAATAAACAAGACCCAGAAAGAAAATAGGAAACAAATAAGCAAAGGAACCCACATCTCCTGTTCTAATGCCTAACCATCTATGTATGACTCCTAAAAAAGAGAACACTAGATAGTATCTTTAATTTTTTATATATTTAAGGTTAAATCTCGTCTTGGATTTCTGATTGTCCTAAAGTCATTATTAGAGTTGAATCCTTTTAAAACACAGAGTAGGCTGGGGGTGGTGGTGGTGGTAGTAGTGGTGGTGGTGGTGGTGGTGGTGGTGGTGGTACATGCCTTTAATCCCAGCACTCGGGAGGCAGAGGCAGACAGGATCTCAGCCTGGTCTACAGAGTGAGTTCTAGGCTAAGGCTAGAATACATAAAGAAATCCAAAGATACAAAAAAAAATAAAACAAAATACAGAGTAGTGGGTGCTGTTGATGACATCTCTAATCAGCAGCCCATGCATATTTACTCCTTGTGGAAGGATATACATTCTTTCTCACATGACACATGCATAGTGTTCTCACTCTCCTAAAAAGCCTCTCATGTTCACAAATGCAAGGGCTAGCATTATCTTGATACCAGTAGAGTTAAGACAATCATAGGAAGTATTCTCTTTTTATGAGAAATTCCCAATTTCTAAAAAATAGAAATATTTCTAAAAAAATAGAAATATGTTCAGTTAAATCCTATGTTGAAGATAAGTCACTAGGTACCAAGAAAAATGTCATTAAACCAGAGAAATTGCAACACTAGAAACATATTCATGAAAGTATGCATTTGAAAGATTTCCTGGAAATTTTTTGAGTGCAAAATAAAATACTACCAGCATTTAAATAAAAGATGGGATGATTCCAATAAAGAGAGCATTTTGAAATTTCCCGTCCTATGCCTGCATAATGCATCCTTTCTATTTCTTCTTCCTATTAATCCCTTTGTTTAGCCTAAGGAGTTAATTCTACATTGCTATTTTGGACTCCTGTCTTGTTTATATTGTGTATGAAATCACATTCCTGCTACTAAAATAACACAGAAAATGTCAGCTGGTGTCACTGGATTTTATTCTTTCTTGCATGTCATTGGTAGCTGTGAAGTAGCTTGTGTCTACCCAGAAAACCTCCAGCTAGTATAAAATATGCATCTCAAGTCTGCTATGGGCTCTCTTGATGACATGGGTTAAGAAGAAAAGGAGTATTTGACTCTAGTGATCATAGATGCAGAAATGAATAGAAGAAAAAAATTGTTTCACAGACTATAGCACATAAGTGTTAAGCTTTAAGAGAAGAATTGGGAATGCTAGGACATATGATATGTTCCTGAAACTTGCAATCAATATTTAATAAATAGGGTGAGAGAGATGACAATTCTGAGAAACCTTACTGCAGAATGAGGAAAGAGGAGACAATAAATGTGGGAAACATTTCTGTTCTACTGGAACTTCAAATCAAGATAAGTAAAGAAATGTGGATAGATCTGAAGGAGCCATGCAGAAAAAGCTGGAGTGTCGATGCTTACAGATTCTAGGTGAGGTCTGAGAAGTCACAGGAGAAGGATCAAGAGGTCATTCTTCTTCCCCAGGACTGATACATAGGCATTACATTTTACATATAATTTAGTATACATGTCACATAGCAGCAAGGAAGGACCATTTATCCATCTAAGTCTAAAAGGTCAAATGGCAGATGACTTTTCCAAGACACACTGTTTATCCAAACAGTGGTGCCCTCATTATAGCTTCAAGCTAGGGAATGATCTAAGACAGAGAACACCCACTATGCTTCTTAATATTCTCCTATTATGCTCCTCCTCCTTTCCAGCACTAGGTATTGAACCCAGGGCCTTCATAAGCTATGCAAACACTCTACCACTGTGTGGCATGCCCCAGCCCCACTAATACCTTACCTTATCTCCTCGCCTCTCCACCCTACCTCTGTCTCTCTCTCTCTCTCTCTTAAAAATCAGGTAGTCTCCAGAGTCTCCAGGAGAATCTTTATATGATCTTCCTACTCAGAACCTCTACTTGATTTGTTTATTCTAATGTTATAATAGAAGTTGGTGCTTTCACAAAGTCTTTAGGTAAGCCCCTTTCTTTCCCCTCTGTGTGGATGCTGAAGGTTGAGCATCATACTCTTCTCCAGCTTTTCATTTCTGTCAAGGAAAGGAAAACGCCATTGTAATTGAGTTTCTAAATAGCTTTATACAAGAGCCTCCTGCACATATTCGGCTAGGGTTAAATACTGAAACTAAATTCTTTTATAGCAATCTGCACATGTAGCTTATTCTTATAGACATATAAGAATAAGCTTATTCTTATATGTGCATGCCCCTAGCTCTACCTGAGGCCCACATACTATTGCATATCTCACTTCATTTTTTTATTGTATGGAATCATCAGAGTATAAATGTACTCTTTAGAGAAAGAGGACAATACAAGGTCATTTCAAGAGGTAAGAGTATGGCTTTTCCTCTCACTAGGAAAGTATGTCCCAAATCATTTTAGAGCTCCTGCAGTGAGCTTGCATTTAATAATGAGGATTTTCCTCCTCCGATTAAGCAAATTCTGTGTTCTTAGTCTCAACAGTATTCCAATGGATAGTCTTTTTATTCTATGCTCTTTGTATATAACTTTTTGCTATCTCATATGTCTGATTGGCTCAAGGCCTTTGGAAATATTTTATGCCTTGCAAGATCATGTTTTTGCCAAAGAAATGAAGAAAAATATCCCTAAAATGATTTCCCTTCTTCATAGCCAATGAAATTAAAGTAAATTACGGCTATGCGAGGTAAAGCCTACATTTAATAAACATTATTGGGTTATATCAGGTAGAGCACGGCTCTGAAAAGCTGCATTTTTATAGGAAGATGACAGATGGGAATAATTTTAGTCATTTTGTACTCTGATATTCTAACACTTTTAAGTTGTAAATTGGAGCATGGCTTCGGATCATCCCATCTCTATGCTGATACTGAAAAATGCTTGTGCTCATCCTTTCACACCTACATAGGTTAGAAATCTGTTCTTATTATTGATTGCATGCATTATACTGACCACCAATGCCTGCTTCCTGCCACTGTAGGAAAGGAGCTCACGGGTTTCGTTCATTCTGACAGCATAAAGTGGAGGCAGGCTGCTTTTTTGACCACCGTTTCCTTCCCGCTTTCTCTTCCCCATTCAAACAGCCATGAGAACTTTCTCATTCTGAAAGGGGCTCATTTATATCAACTTGGTTTTCCAGCCTCATCTCCCATTGCTCTGTCATTGCCCTCTCTGACTCTACTTGCCTCTCAGCCACAGCTTGCAGCAAAAGTGTCCCCAGATCATGTGAAGGCAGGCCACCTGCCCACCACCAGCACCCCCTTCCCCTACTCCCATCTCTTTAGGATGGATTCTTCCACTGGAATGCACTGTCCTAGTAAATTCAGATTTCAGAATATGTAGAGATGTCATCACAAAAAGGGAAAGAGAGAAATATTAAAAATTGAAAAATCTTTTATTCAGAACTTGATTGGAACCCTAGGAACTAATTACTCAAGATGTACTAATGGAAATTAATGGCCCAGATACACGTGAAATACAGAATGAACCAAGACAGGAGTGGGTTACAGGCAGGAAAGAGTCCAGTGTATTCAGAACCTTGCTAAGAAATGCGAAGGAAATTATCCACACAAATGAAAAAAGCAGGCAATAAAAAGACAAAAATAGAATTTAGCCACAAGTCAATTCTTTATTTTCCAGTGTAAGAAGGAGCAATTGATACTGAAATAGAACATCGAGTTAGAAGAAATGAAGCAAAATAAACCCTAAAATAGAAACTGTGATTGAGCTTCTAAGAGGAAAACATGAATTCATTTTTTAAGCAAATATTCATTGTTCATCTATCTTATATGATGTACTGCTCTGGGACCTGAAAACCTGCAGTGACAGAGGTTGTAAGGGTCCTGTTCTCAAGGAGTACTTATTCTAGAGGGAGGGAGGGTAGATGAGGGGGGGAAGGAAGGGAAAGGAGAAGAATAGACAATCAAGTGTTCTAAAACTTCCAAATATGCAGATAATTGAAACTGAATATACAATATAATAAGATAGGATGGACTAGATACTTTAGGTGGAGTAACCAAAGTTCTCTGAAGATATGTCATTAAATTGGACCTGAAAAGAAACAACTTCACCACAAACACAAAAGAGTTCCAACCAAGAAGCTTGTCTTGTTTAAAGAATATACACATAGCCAGATTCTATAATCCCAATGGCTGTCTAAAAACATCCACTACCCTATTTGTGTCTGTCTACACCATATGATTGAACTTCATATAGTAAGGCACTGACTGTATGGTTCAGCCCTGACACCCATTATGGTAAAGTTGTTGCTAGTTAGTTATACTGGAAATGCATCTTGCACACTGCTCTGTCCTGATTTAAAGGCTGGAGATAGTGCAAAGCGTCATCCATACACATGTGTTTTCCATTGTTTTCTCTCCTGTGTTTGGGGGGAAGCCTGGTTCTTCGGCTTCCTCACACAGCTACACGGGGCCAGCATGAGAGATGCTACTCTGGGGTCCCTGATGACACTATGTTTACACAATGGAGACAGAAAAGGATAGTGAGCATTGAAGCAGGGGGATAGTGCCTCCTCATGTCCAGATTCTAGGGCAATGAAGCAGCCCTGTGTTTAGTATGATCATTATCCTCTGCCACGCGCTTCATGGTACAATGAATACCTACTTATCATCATGTAGAAAAGCCTTGAGATTATTTTTAACATAGATAAGGAACTTACAAAAATGAATATAACCAATTTACACTCTGAAGTGCATACTTTCTAAACCAAGAAAGGGTGCAGGTAGGTTACTTCGCAAACACCCCGGGGTTTCTTCTTTAGTTCTCCACACAGTGCAGAGTCAGAAAAGCTGAGAGCCACTCGGAATAGGCAGCTGTGCCTCTGATGTAAGCTGTATTCATTTTGTTCTTCCCACTCAGTCAGAACAAAGGCTGTCCTGAAAGCCTCTTCGGTAAGGACTGTCCCGACAGATGATGTGTCAGAGCACACAAGGCATGGGAAACTTGCCTCTTCTGTGAAGGAAAGACAGGGCAGGGATACAATATGAGCTCTGGGGAAAATGGTTGGTTTGGATTCCCGCACAGAAGTATCCACATGGGTAATATTGACTTGCTGGTCCCTAGAGGCAGGATATGGACCTGTGGGGATACCCTGTCAGTGGCAGTATGCCCTCTGACTGTTGCTGGGTGGCTGACGAAAAGAGGAAAATCGAGAATGGAAAACAAAGGATGGGGAAAGGGGTAATACATAAAAATACGTATATTTTCATGTAAGGACTTTAGTTCTAAGAGAAGAAAAGAGATCTCTCCAATAGGTGTGACCAAAAGAGCCCTGCCAAGTCTTCTGGTCAATGTCTAGAACTCATGAGGCTAGAGGATCTGTGGGTCTCCTGAGATGCCTCATACCTGATGTAGCCTTCATCCTCCTGAGAGACTAACCATTGCTAATGAATGTGAGAATATCCAGCCGCCCTTTCCATGCTTGGTTTCTCTTGATTTCCCCTCAAACATCCCTCTTATGTTATCTATAAACAGGCTAAAAATACATGTGATTCCCAAGAAGCTGAAAGCAAAAGTCTTTGCAAGACCCTAAGGAAAGTGACGAAGAGTGTAGTGCCCTAGTTCTAAACAGTGATGCAGCTATCTGAGCATGGTTTCAAGGCACTCTGCAGGCTCTCTCTCATCCTCATTCCCATCCCCTCCCCCAAGCAAATATTTGTTCACTGAGGCCTGAAATTGATTTTCAGGGGACAGGACTTTTCATTTCATAATAGGAAATGATTTTGGATGCACAGTTACTCTCTTAGGCAAAGCAAAATATGGTTTTGAAATCGCCATTTGGAAGCATGCTGATTCCTTTCCTAAGAGCAGGATGAAGAGCCCAACCAGGTATTATATAACAAGTCTCCCATTTCAAGACCAGACCAGCAAAGGAGGGAAGCTGGGGAGGGAAGACCTCAGACAGGTTACTGACTTGGTGTGTTGGGCACTATCTTTTCTGCTAAGTCCTTCATGTAGCTCAAAAGAACATCTACAAACTGACCCTTCTCTAGTTTCACAGATCACCAGTGATGCCCCACACTTGCCCCTGTACCCAATTCTAGCACACACAAAGTATCTTAAACCACTTTGTGAAACCTCCTTAGACATCAGCTTTTCTGCATATCCTTCTGCCTGGGAAGTATCTTTCTACTCAGCTCAACACTTATCCCTTCCCCCTAGACCATCCCTAAACTTTATTTGGGATCATAATTTAGATGTGACTTCCTACAGAAATCTGCTCCTGACACCCTAAGCCTGTGCTGGTTCTTGTATCTCAAGCATTCCCATGGTGCCAAAGATAGCATATGCATAAAGGTTGTCATTTATTACCTGTTTTCTTGTCTGTTGCTCTTTTGAGACATTGGTGGTCTTGAGTATATTCCCAGCATCTAACATAGAACCCAGAGCAAAGATTCAATAAATACTTATTGAATAAGTAGATGAATTTCTTTCATTCTCCATCCTATGTCAACAGAAATGGAATGTAATTAGAGAGGAAATGTAACAGAAATGTTGACCTAAACTTATGGATATTTCCCTTCTTAATTAAAATTTTTTTCATTAAAATCACAGAAAGATATATTAGGAAAAGAATGAATCCATATTAGCTTGTCAGCATGGGGTAACTGCTTTATGAGGTAATGCCATATCGCAATAGATGAAAACAATAACTTCATATGTTTATGGTATACTCCAATGATGTCAGAGTTAGGGTGGAACATTCATCCAGCTTTCAGAAAGCATGATATATGCTTTCTATAGGAATTCTATAGGAAGATGTTCTGAAGAATCCACTGCCCGTAATTGTCACATGTCCCTTTCCAACTAGAGGGGGAAAAAGTAGAGGCTGGAAAGCACAGAACATTTCCCATAACTCTAAAAAACAGACAAGGTATACCTAAGCTGACCAAAAAAGGTTAAAGAACTTCTCCAAACTGACAAGCAATTCATATCGAATTTCATAGGAATAAAAGAACAGAGGAAAATAGGCAGATTAAAAAAAAAAAAAGGCCAAGAAAAAAAAAAACAAAAAGAATTCAAAGGATAGAGAAATTCTTTAAAAAGAGAGAAAGAAGTCAAATCCAGAAACACTTCAAACCCAGGGAACAAATTCAAACCATAGGAAGGGTTTCTATAATGGTTGGAGTTAGTATTTGAAAGTGCACTTAGAGGTGGGCTACCAACAACTCCCAGCGGAAGTTGCAAAAGTCCATCTTGGGAAGCAAAGCAGAAGAGAGAGTGAAATAATGCTAGACCTACACAAAGTCAGCAATGAGACAAAAAGAAAGTGAGTTCAGTTATCAGAGAATGCATACCATGTGTGTTCTTTTGTGATTGGGTTACCTCACTCGGAATGATATTCTCCAGATCCATCCATTTCCCCAAGAATTTCATAAATTCATTGTTTTTAATAGCTCAGTGGATATTAGCCCAGAAGATCGGAATACACAAAGTACAATCCACAAATTACAAGAAACTCAAGAAGAAGGAAGACCAAAGTGTGGATACTTCGTTCTTTCTTAAAAGGGGGAACAAAATACCCATGGAAGGATTTTCAGAGAGAAACTATGGAGCAGAGACTGAGGGAAGGACAATTCAGAGATTGCTCCACCTGGGAATCCTTCCCATATTCAATCATCAAATCCAGACAGTATTGTGGATGCCAGAAAGTCCTGGATGACAGGAACCTGATATAGCTGTCTCCTGAGAGGTTCTGACAGTACTCAACTCATACAGAAGTAGAGGCTCACAGCCATCCATTAGACTGAGTACAGGGTCCCCAG
>JADRCD010229282.1:0-24996 GCA_019843815.1 Montemys delectorum
CTGTCTTCGGAAACTCCAGAAGAGGGCATCAGATCTCATTACAGATGACTGTGAGCCACCATGTGGTTGCTGAGAATTGAACTCAAGACCTCTGGAAGAGCAGTCAGTGCTCTTAACCACTGAGCCATCTCTCCAGCACTGGAAACTATTTCTTAACCCGATGACATATCTGCCATCTGCAGCAGTAGGCTTTGTTCATCCTACCATATACTTTTTGCTCCTGTTCTTAGGAATAGTTGAGAGGATTATGTAGCATGTTTTGATGCCTGTTGTATACATACTATGCATAATTAACTTTAAGAATATTTGTAACATCAAGGTATATGTTTAGGGTGAAATAATGTCACAGGACATTTATTTATTAGGGATGTGTGTGCAGGTACATGTGTACATGTAGACATGTGGGGGCAGGGGATAACCATGATTGTCTTTCCTTAGGCACCACCCATCTTTTCTCTAGTATTCAGGGTCTCTCAGTGGCCTGGAATTCACCACCCAGGTGAGACTAGCTACAGTGAGCACAGAGAGTCTGCTTCCCAACTCTTCAGCATTAGAATTACAAGCACACATGGCCACACACACCCACTTTTTGTGTGGGTTCTGGGACTCTAACTTAGGACCTCATGCTTCTCAAATGAGTCATCTTCCAACCCCAGTACATTGTATTTATATAATGAGGAAGTGTTTAGTCATATAGGTGGGAAAGTATATTTCTTTTTTAGTTCATTGTGAGATTCTTAGCTGAGTTCCCTATAATAAAAAACATCAACAAGACAAAAATATACACATTTATTGAATGTAATGTCACTTAATGTTGGAGCCTTCAGAAATGAATACATGCCTCCCTCCCCCCCGCCAAGAAGCAATTAGGGAAGCTTGTATATTTTTATGTTTTGGTTTGATGAAGAGTACAAGTCTGATTGAGCAAAAAGAATAACAAAGGGCTGGAAATCTCACCCAGTGGCATGCTCCTCCTCCATTGATTTAGCTCCTTACAATACAGACATAAAGAGGATACTCTGCTCTGCTTTCTGTTGCTGTGATAAAATACTGACCAAACCAGCTCTGGGAGGAGAGCTTAGACTTCATGTCACAGTCCATCATCACTGAGGAAGTCAGGGCAGGAACTTAATTAGGAATCTGGAGGCAAGAACTGAAGAAGAGACCATGAAAAAAAAATGCTGCTTACCACCTTGCTTAGTCTGCTTGCTCTATTATACCACCCTGGACCACCAGCCCAGGTGTAGCATTGCCAACAGCAGGCTGGACCCTCCAAATCAATCATTAATCAAGAAAATGTGCACAAGCCAGTATGATGGAGGTAATTCTTCAGTTGAGAGTCTTTCTTGGATGACTCCATTTTGTGACGAGTTGACAAGAACTAACCAGCACAGATTGAGAATAAGGAAGGGCAGAAGACAAGCCCGTTTGTTGAGATTCTTCTTGGTGTCTGTGTGTCATTGGACTCTTTCTGCCTATTACCTATCGTTTATGGCCTATTCCAGGGAGACAGATAAGGTGCAGTCACAATGGCTTCTTCCTTCTGCACTTTTCTCTTGGCTTGCTTCATCTTAAAATAAGTAGTATGCTGAGATGCTGCATTTTTAGAGCAGTGTGTGCTGAGCTCTGTTGGTCATTATATAGAAACTGTAACTTTTAAAAATCAAAGAAAACTATATCCTAATTATAGCTAGAAATACAGTAGAATTATTTTTTAAGGCTTGTTTTTAAGTACTTAGTACCAGAATTGTGGAAAATATGGTTTAACAATATTCATGTAAAGCTTTAATAAATATAAACAGAAAGCTTTGTGTCATCTATACATACCTTGGGAGATAAAGAAATGGTGAGGAGACTGAACTCTGCAGACTTGATGGACACTAATAACTGAAACAGAAATAGGCCTTGTTACAGCAATGATTTTTATATACAGGAGTATTTGGTCTGTAGATTTCAAAAATTAAATGGGTATTCATTCTGCTAGGTACACCTCAGCTGCTAAGTAACTATATATGGCTGGTGGTTCCCGTATCAAACAACTCAAATGTAGTGAAATGGAAGGCAGTCTGGACTACTTGTGACCATGTCCTGAACAAACAAGCAAAAGCTATAGTGAATAACTCTTAACATGATAACCTTTTGGTATTAGTAATATTACACTCATTCTGCCAATTTTCAAGAGAACTATAGAAACTAGTTTGTTCCTAAGTATTTTAATGTATAACCTACTCATTTAAGTAACTTGAGGTAACAAATTTAAATTTTAAATTTTTTTGTTTTGTTTTGTTTTTTTGGTTTTTTGTTTGTTTGTTTGTTTGTTTTTTTCGAGACAGGGTTTCTCTGTATAGCCCTGGCTTTTCTGGAACTTAGTCTGTAGACCAGGCTGGCCTCAAACTCAGAAATCTGCCTGCCTCTGCCTCCCAAGTACTGGGATTAAAGGCGTGCGCCACTACTGCCTGGCTTAAATTTTATTTTATTTTTATATGTATAGGTGATTTGCCATCATGTATATCTGTACACCACATGTGTTGTACCCAAAGAAGCCATAAAAGGGCTTTGAGTCCCAGGAAGTAGAGTTACAAACAAGCTGTGAGCCACCATGTGGGTGCTGGGATTGAGGTCTGGTTCTCTGGAAGAGCATCAGGGCTCTCAAAGGCCAAGACAACTCTCCAGTTCCCAAACAACATTTTCAAAATGAAGTTTAAATTATCGTCATGACAAAAATGGCCCGTATGAGTAAATTGTATAATAAGATAAATGGAATCCTATTGTTAGGATAAGGGGTTTCTGTAATAGAGACCTCGTAACTCGACCCTCCAACATCTGTGTACGTACCTATATATTTGTAAGTTATTGCTACATGTTTTTAAAAAACAATATACTTACCTGAATAAGTTTCTTTCCAATCCAAAGTATCTTTGTAATCAAAGTAACTTCTTAATTGCTGTTTTTTTTATAACTGTAGTATTTTATAGTTTCTAAAGGAAATCAGAAGAAATTTGATGCATGATACCTTATTCTGAAAGGCAGATTTTGACTACACTTGCAATCTAGAATATAACTAGAAACCTGAATCACAGCATTTACCAAGTATTATGTTAAACAGTTTATGTGTGTTACCTCATTTAACCTCCAAAACAACCCTATGAGTTAGTAGAAAATTAGGATATTTTACTAACAAGGACATTAAAACCTAAGAGAGAAATAATTTCTTAAAGTCACATTGCCTGAAAGGCCATAATAGTTAGGTATGCGTGTCTGGAGCCAGGGTTGGGGGCTAAGCATTCTAAAGCCACTTAACAGTGGCTTCAAGAAACCCTCTATGTTAAAAGCCTTGTAGTCAGCATGAAGATGGTGACCAGTCATGTTTAGGAAGGAAAAAGAAAAGCTTACTATAATGAAATATCTTCAACAAAGAAACAAAGATATGGTTCATGTGTTTTGGTCTGTTAAAAATATGTTAATTCAGAGTCAGGCCTGCTGGGACATGCCTCGAATTTCAGCTACTTAGGAGACTGAGGCAGGAGGATTGTAAATTCAAAGCTAACCTGGGCAGCTTACTAAAACCCTTTCTCAGAATTTAAAAAGGAAAAAAGGAGTTGTAGGGATAGCTCAGTAACAGAGCACTGTTACAAAGATAGAGCATTTTAAATGTGCTAGAGGCCATATGTTCAACCCCACTACCAAAGTTTAAGGAGAAAGCTGGGGCAGTGCTGTTTGGGTCATAAAACTTGGTTACTGACTTACTGTTTTGTCACAGCTAGACTACACAGTACTGTCAGAGCTGCTAAAGGCATCTGTGTTCTGATTTACCACTCTCACATGACATGCTTCTTGCCTGATATGACAGTGGGATCCTATAATAGCTAAACCAGATATTGTCACTTGGCCTTGTTTGGGAAACATTTTCTCTTATTTATAAAGAAAACTTTAACATTTGATTCTGGTTGCTACACTGTATGAAGAGCTTTCAAAAGCAATAAACCAGTGAAGTGAGATTACCAAAACCAGGAAGCTCAGTATTAGGCCAAAATACAAAATTCTGCTTATCTCCTTGCTGCCGGTATTATTTTGGAAAGCTATTTAATCTGTAGGTATAAATTTCTTACTAGTAAAGGGGATGCTACTGCCATCAGCATGGCTTTAAGCAGTGAGTGAGGTAGAATATACACAATCCTTAACATAGTCCTTTGTAAGTCGTACACAGCCATTAATTTCATCAACATTCAAGCTAACAACATGAGTGCTCTTCTTCATTTGACAGTATTATCTAATGTGTGCCCTTCGTATTTGTAGGAAGCAGAGTTCTGTGACAGTTGTAATGCATTGTGTTCCTCTGACAGTAGCTGTGTTAACCTTTTGGGGCTAAGTCCTCAGAGCTATCCATTTTGGGGACAGTTAGCTGTGTAGCAAGAGTAATTATGAAAAATTGTTTTGGTGTCACAGTTTGTGCCATTATCATGAGAACAAGCAATGTGGTATTTCAAGCCACTTAGGTCAGCAACTTAAAAGTTTAAGGAGGTCGAACTCTATTTTCTGCATTGAAAATAATTTCAGCTAGTTTCCTGTCAGTTAACTACCATCATCATAACCTCATCTATGCCCCATTTTGTACCAACCACCAGTGGTATTTTTAGCATAAACAAGATAAATAAGCTTCAATGACATTTTCATTTCGTTAGTTGATTAAAAATGTTTAGCTCATTCCTTTTCTCCTCATCTATGCCCCGTTTATGTAAAGGTATTTCGTGCCAACCACCAGAGGTATTTTTAACATAAACAAGATAAATAAGCTTCAATGACATTTTCATTTTGTTGGTTGATTAAACATGTTTAGCTCATTCCTTTTCTTCAGCTGGTACATTGCCTGTCTTATCACCAGGGAGTAACCACGGTGCTGCCACCGTGGGTCATAAAATTGAGTGAAGGATCCTTGGTTAAAGCTAGTGATCTGCAGGCATAGCTGTTCAACATTTGGAGCTAGCATTTGTATCAAGTTCCATGGATGCCCAGAGTATTACTAAGAATGCTAGTATACTGACTGTCCTGTGTCTGACAAATGAAGATTTGTAGGACATTGAGGGAGTAGGCTGGTACTGTTCTAAGATTTATAGAGATATCTCTCCTACGTGTGCTTTTCCACCTTAGTGAAAGACTGTGGGCATTGCATCAGGAGAGCCGGGTCTCAGTCACTTCTATGCTAATGATTGTGTCTGAGAGATCAGCCTTTCTGAGCCACTTCTTGACATATAAAGTGAATACAGAAACATGCGTTGTTCAATTCTTAAGGTTTTATGAAGACTCTTAGCTATAAACTCAAAAACAAAAACAAGTTTTGTCATTAATCACGGTTTAGTATACTGGAGAGGTGGGAAGAAGTACATCCTGGGAGTACTGTGTTGAACTCCCACAATTAAAGTGGTTTGCCTAAATTTTTGAAGATGGAGGAATTGAGGTAGTGGGTAATCTGTGTGTCAATTTGATGAAACTTACATGGTCTCCTTTTATAGCATATTTTAATGGTCATCTTAACACTTTGGACAGTTGTATATTTTCTAAGACGTGTCCTGAAAAATGTAGTATAAAATTTAGAACTATTAAATTCACATTGCAGATTAATTTTTGAGTGTGCATACGTGCATGTGAAAACACAAATACCATGTGGGGAAAACTTTGTATTAAAGTCCTCATTTGCTTAAATCATAGCAGCAAATGGGAAGAGTGTAAGAAAGATAATGTTTTATGTGGTATGTAAAATAGATGTAAGTTTTAATTGTCTCCTTTTTTTCATCCCAGTCTGAATCTAAACTATATAATGGCTCTGAAAAGGACAGCTCAACTTCAAGTAAGCTCACTAAGAAAGAGTCTCTTAAGGTTAGTTTCTATAGCTATTTTTAAATTTTTTTATATATTGTAATTACATTTCTCCCTTCTCTTTCTCCCCTATAAACCTTCCCATATACCCGCCCTGCTCTCTGTAGAATTCATGCCTCTTCTTTTGTTAATTGTTATTCCATGCATGTATGTATAGTCCTAAATATAACCTACTTAGTCCGTCTAATGTTACTTGTATGAATGTTTTCAAGGCTGACCATTGGCACTGAATAGCCAGTTGGTGTGTTCTTCTCTGAGGAAGGCCACTTCTCCTCATCCCAGCTTTCCTCAGTTGCATATATTCTTTGTGTTGTGTGGGGTTTCTTTTGGCATGCCCATTGGCGCTGTGCTTGTCCGGCTCACGTTTGGTGGTCATGTTGGTGGACTTTATGGATACAGCTTCTGGTGTTACTAGGAGCCAGTCTTAAAGCAGAGTTGATGAACTTCTGACATTGTGCTTTGCATGTGCTTTTGAATATGGGCTAATACAAAATATTGACATTATCCTCTTTAAAGGAGAGAATAGAAAGGCAAGCACACATGCAACATGTTTATGTTTCTACAATGTTTTGATGACTGTTCCAGAGCAGGCTGTTTTGTTAGGCCACAGCTTGCCATAGCACAAGCTCTGGAGTAGTCTCTTCACAGCTTTAACAGAGCAGAGAGGGTACCTCATTGATGTGGAACAGCCAGTGGGCATTTCTGGCATCCACTTAAGTTAGTATGCTAATTTCCAGGCCCATAGATATATATTTTTTGTCTCACCTGTATCATGTTTTAAATTTTGAGACAATGAAAGTCCAGTTTTCTAACTTCTTTCTTAAGAAATGTGTACTGTAGAGGCTATCTTCCCAAGTGGCCAAAGAACTTGGAGCTTAAAGAACACATACTCTTTACTAGGTCTGTTCCCTGCTGATCCATCACATCCATCTGTGTTCCATGGCTGGTCCTGTGTGCATTTGCATCAGCCGTCTCATAGTAAAGCTATGCAATACCACTGGCTGCTCTTCCAGAGGACCCGAATTCAGTACCCAGTACCCACATGGCAGCTAGCAACCTTCTGTAACTCCAGTTCCAGAAGATCTGCTAGCCTCTCTTGCTTCCATGGACACTGCATATATGGGATGCACAGACATCCATGTTGTTGGAAAAACGCTCACACTCAAAATAAAAATAAATAAAAACCTAAAATAAAATGACCATAGTTTTAGGTATTGGAGGCAATTAACAGTTAAACTTTACAATGTTATATAATCTCAATTAAATTTAACTTAGATAGGTTTTGTCTTATTTATGAAAAAATGTAGACACTAATAGGTTATTACTCTTTCTCCATCCAAAATAACAAAACAGCAATAGAACTATTAGCTCACGTTTGCTTTCTTGGGTTATTTTAAAGAAGTAATTTACCTAAGAAAGTAAAACATTTAATATTTTAACAAGTTGATCTCATAGTTTCTTAATTTCTATCTTGGACTTTAGTTAAAAAGGCGGGGGGCACAACTTCCATTTGGTAGAAATTGCAGCATTGATTGTAATAATCAAAAGCTAGTAGCTAAGAAGATTTCTACCAGTAAGTATATACATTGGGAAAAACAGCCTGGTGATTTCAAGCAGTTTTGGAAGCCAGTCTGCATCTGGATCCTGTTTCACATTTTGCTAGCTGTGTGATGCAGGGCACATTACTGTCTCTGCCTCAGTGTTCTTTAACGTAAAATAAAGCTGATAATAATTCTACCTGAAAAGCTTATTGTGGTAATTAAATGAAGAAATGTTATCGATATGAGTTTAAAATAATATAAGTTCACTGATGCACTCAGTACTAACACTGTCAATATTTTATTTATGCCAGGAAACTTGTGGCACAGTTAAAAGAATGTGATAGGCATAGAAACTCTTAAAAAAAAATCAAAAGGGATATTTTGTGTGTGCGTTTCTATAGATTGTGTGCATCTGAAAGCATAGTAGTGACTTAAAAAGACACAGAGGCCTAGAGTAGTGATCATAGAAACCAGATTCTAACATGCTTGTCAAAAACTCCTATCTAGTTTTTTATCTGAAAATGTCAGAACTGTAAGAAATTGTTTCTTCTACTGAGTCTTTTGTTTCTACTTATGTTACGATAGGTACAAAAGAAAAATTACCGTGAAGAGAAGAAGAGAGCCACGAAGGAGTTGCTCAGTACTATCACAGACCCCTCTGTCATTGTCATGGCTGACTGGCTGAAGGTCAGGGCTTGGGTAAACTCTCACTGAGCCTTTACTCATGGGGACGACAAAGTGAAACAAAACAATAGATGCTTAGAACTTTTTTTGTGTTCTGTGTGCCAATCTTCCCAAAGAGGAACTTTAGTAGCATCAGAACAGCAGTTCTACTAAGGCATTCTGATTAGTGTGAGTGACACCATGTTGTTTAATATAGCCCACTATAAAAATATTTTATTACTACACTTATCATTTGGTATTATTGCAGATTGGAATTTGGACAAGTTGATATAAAAGTTGTACCTAAGCCAGGCAGTGGAGGTGCATGCCTTTAATCTCAGCACTTAGGAGGCAAAAGCAGGCAAATCTCTCTGAATTCAAGGCCAGCCTAGTCTACAGAATGAGAAACTCTGTCTTGAAAAACAAAATAAAAAAGGGTTTGCTTGAAAAGTGCTGTGCAGTGAGTGCAGGTCCACATTGACCTCTTTCTTCCTCTTACCCTTGTTTCTCAGTCTTTTCTCCCATTCTTACCTGACAGACAGGGCAGACTCCTGACTTTGGAAGTATATGAGTTAGCAGAGCTGCTACTGAACGATTCCTAGAGACATTAAAAACAAGTCTCCCCTTACAATGAGAGTCGTCATCATGGTTGCACACAGTTCAAATACTGAAAGGATCTTCAGTTTTGTGCTGAAAATAAATTCCAGCTTACTTTATCTCTTCTTGAGCATATTAGCTCTGGATCCTACTTTTTTTCTTCCAGAGTCAAGCTTATCCTCTGCAAGTCCCCAGACAGCCCCAGGATGGATGGACCATACCTCCTTTCCCCAATTCACTCTGTTATTTTGAAACAAGGTATTGCTGTGCAGCCCTGACCGGCCTTGGACACATGGCCGTCCTCTAGCCTCAGCATCTCACAAGCTGACACCATAGCTGCCTTTTTTATTGTTACATCTCCAAGAGCAAGAGTATTACATCAGAGTAACTGTATTTTCTTTGATTCTCTTGATTTACCATCCCATTTATATAAAGAGATAAATACACACACACACACACACACACACACCTTTTCTTGACTATTTTTGTCTTTTTATTCCTGGCTTCAGAGTCTCCCTTCTTTTCTATATCTTGAATTGCTAGGGTTCTGCCCACTTTACTCCTCAAGGAGTCGTACATTCATTTACCCTATGTCCATGTACATTCACAATTCACTTACATTTAATGAGTAAACGTGAAGAAAGTTCCTAGTGTAATTTGAATACAATAGTGGCAACCTCTTTAGCATTGTTAAGTTAGTGAATTGCCTAGCAACAATTTTTAGTGAATACAGATGTAGGAAGTGATAGAAAAACGTGATAAAACTATTGGCGGCATTAGAGCTTAAGGTGGGGAATATTTCATAAAAATAAATAATGTGCCTACACTTAACTTCCTCCTAGACATGTATATAACACCCCTTAGGTAATGACTGGGAACAGTTATCTAAGAGGACACATTTAGGGGCTAGGTAGGGATTCTTTCTTCTTCCTACTGTTGAACAATACTTAGGAGAGGTCCTGGACGTACTAAAAGCATTCAGAAAAGCAAAGTTAAAAAAGAGAGAAGATTAAAAAAAAGACAATAATCATTTATTCACAAAAATTACAGTTGTAACAACTGCTACCACAAGAATAACTTCAGTACTATGGAAGTTTAATTTAGTGACCCTTGAGTGATCAAGGAAGTTAAGGATTCTACTTAATGTATTTGAAACTTTGGCCTACTTTTCCACAAAAATCGAGCTTCTTAGAATCAGGAACTACGACCATGTCAACTCAACATTGTCTACAGTGCATCACCATGAAGTAGCCTTTTGACTAAAGACATACTCACTGTGAATGTCTATGCAATATAACTTTAGATTAAAACATCTTGATAGCCGCTATTCAATCTAATATTCTGTAGTCTAGGAAGAGAAATAGATAACAGTGTTTAAAATAAACTTATCTTTCTTTAGATTCGTGGTACCCTGAAGAGCTGGACCAAGCTGTGGTGTGTGCTGAAACCTGGGGTGCTTCTGATCTATAAAACACAGAAAAATGGTCAGTGGGTTGGAACAGTTCTTCTGAATGCTTGTGAGATCATCGAACGTCCATCAAAAAAGGATGGCTTTTGTTTCAAGCTTTTCCATCCTTTGGAGCAGTCTATTTGGGCAGTGAAGGTATGTGAGCGCTTGTTGAGGTAAAAGGTAGAGGTGACAGTGAGAAGTACAGAAGTCATTCAAAGGCCTTTTGACTTGGCCAGGACTCAGAATATTGTTTCTGTCTCCCTTATTTTTTTTTTCCGTTCTGTCTTTATGTATGATTGAATGTATACTAAAAAACCTTTCTGTTGCCTTTAAGACCTAAAACAATTTTTCTGAAAAATTTCCTCAGTATATTACATCTTATTTTTCTCTTTTGTCATTTAAGATTAAATTTGTATTTTTATTAATTGTGGTTCCTCATTCTTCTTTGTAACATTGTAATGTTGATTGTATCTTTGTGCAATTTCATCAGAGTGGTTGTCTAAAACAGAGACTGGCACTTTCTGTGACCTTCCTGTAGTGATGGGGATGTGTGCCGGGATGCGTGGAGCACAAGCTGTCCTGTTTGTTCTTTCTGTAAAGATAGAGCACTAATGTCTTATAACTAAAAGTAGGAGTATGGTCCCTGCATGCTATCAGAGCAGAAAGAAGCAGGAAAACAGAAATGCTTTCTCGGATTCATGATCAAGGAATTCTCCAAACCACAGACAGTGTTGTTTACATTAACCAGATCACCAAACCTTAAGCTTTCACCGAGGGATCACTGCTTTGTCTAGGATGTTAAGTTGTTCACCTCGATAAAGGACTGACTACATACCAGGCAAGACTGATGTGTAGGAAAAGATGTGGGCTTTTTAAACACAATAGTCTACATTCATTGTGGAATAAATTTAGGATTACTGAGTTATTTTTGTTTTAGAATTCATTTTTTTTTTACTAGTGAGTTATAACTAAATGTCCAGCTACCTACTTTATACTTCTAGAAGCATAGTATTTCTCACCTAGTAAGACCTATAAGATGAAAATTCTTGTTAACATTAAAATTGTATTAATATTGTAAATTTTAGATTTTCTTACTAGATGAGCAACATATGTGAGTGGATCAAAGAACTTAACCTATAGAAGTATTTTGAATGGAGTCTGTTTCATCCTCATACTTAACCGAAGGATACAGATTTCTCCTGACATACATAAAAGATTGAATCCTAAAGTGGTTACTTTAGTAGTTTTTCTAGTAAGTGACAAGATTAAAATCTAGGTAGTCTGATTCTAGGTCCTAGTGTACCTAGGTTCTAGGGACCACCCCACACCTAAATTTAGTCTTGGTATGGTAGTTATTACTTACCAGTGTTCCCCTGGGGTGGGTGTGTGTGTGTGTGTGTGTGTGTGTGTGTGTGTGTGTGTGTGTTTTCAAATAACCACAGTTAGGAAGCAATTTTCTCTCTTGGCTTGTAAAAAGTCAAGGTTTTTGTGATCAATAGTTAAAATAAATATTAATTAATTATAAAGTATATATAACTGATTTCTTTTTATCTAAATATATTTCCAGTAACTTTTTAAAAATTTTTAGGAATACAACATTTCTCATATAGTAAAACCTGTAAGATAGAAACTTTGTTAAAATTGTGTCAGTATGTTAGATATTAGGTTTTCTTTAATATATGAGCAATATGCACAGATAATATTTAAGTGATAAATGCTATTATTTGTTCAGTTTTCTATTAGGAAGGAATATTTGTTGAGAAAGACTAATACTAAACATTAGCATTCTTTTTTTTTTTTTTTTTTCCAAGACAGGGTTTGGTTGTCCTGGAACTCACTGTGTAGACCAGGCTGGCCTCGAACTCAGAAATCTGCCTGCCTCTGCTTCTCGAGTGCTGGGATTAAAGACATGTGCCACCACTGCCCAGCATAACATTAGCATTCTTAAGGATGTAATTAAAACTTATTTGTTTTTAAATTATTATTTGTGCCTGATAAATCTATATCTGACAAGAATAATACTGGCTGGTTTATCATTGGTCTATCACGATACTTACCTGTTCCACCTGTTTTCTTTGAAGGGTCCAAAGGGTGAAGCCGTTGGATCCATAACTCAGCCTTTACCTAGCAGTTACTTGATTATCCGAGCTACTTCAGAGTCAGATGGTAAATATTTTTTGATGGATTGGCTCTCGGCTCTAAAGAATGATTTTGCATATTACTTTGTGTTAACCTAGGAAGAAATGATGTGTTCATAGACAGTTGAAGGAAAATCCTATAGTCATAAACAATGTAGAGCACTGAACACATTACTAGCTTTGCAGGCAAGAACTCTGATAGAAGGACACATGTAACTGAACAGTGTTAACAGCTCAGGTTTTCTTCCACTCTCCACTGACACATTAATGCTCTGGGGACTTGATAGTAATTCATTATACATTATCATTTTAAGAGAGATATGCAACCTATAAGCTGTCATATTTTTAAATTAACATTTGTGAAACAAATAACATTGGTTTGGTTTTATTTTATATAAGAAAGCAAAATACAGACAACTTACACATCACACACACACACACACACACACACACACACACGCCCCTCTGTAGCTAGACACGTAATTCATTTGGCAAATAATACAATAAGAGCAAAACACACCACACACATATGCAACATAACCACAAAGCTTTCTAATTGATAATGGATCTGTTCCTTACTGTCACCCTGTATGGTCTAGATTAGCATGTTGTAAGGATCTTACAGTGTTCCGGTGCTAGGTGACTCTGCATCAGAGCATATGTGGATGTTACAAGAAGGCCTATGACTGAACAGTGCAAACTAACAAAATATTCTACATGGAGGTAGAAAAGATGCTACACGCGGGGACAGACATGCAACTCAACGATGGAACAGTATTTCAGCCAGTAGAAACATGTTCTTTCACTGTGTTTTATGTATGATGCTTGCCTTACATACCTTGTATGATACTTTAAAGCTGCGTGCTCGTGTTCTAAGGTTTCAGAGATAAAGTTTATTTTAGATTGGATTTGCTTACATAATACATGTTGTCTCCTATTTATTGTGATTTTAAAATGCTTGTTATTCAAAAAGCATTTATATAAAAATCAAAGGATTGCATTAAAATCCTGGCAAACTTTTACATTTAAATTTCCAGTGCTTGCTTGTCAAACAGTATGTTTAAAGGTGAGAGGGTTAAATGAAACACTAGCCTCATTCATGGTCTTGCTTCTAATCTGTGCTTTAGGAAGGTGCTGGATGGATGCTTTGGAGTTGGCTTTGAAGTGTTCTAGTCTTCTTAAACGTACCATGATCAGGGAAGGGAAGGAGCATGACCTGAGCATTTCATCAGATAGCACACATGTGACTCTGTATGGTTTACTGCGTGCTAACAATCTCCACAGTGGTGACAATTTCCAGTAAGTAGTTCTTGCTGCTAATTTGATAATAACTTCTGGAGACCATCCTGCTCATTAAATTGGTTATCATTTCTACTACCTTAATAAAATGTTTAGTATTGAAATTTGCGTGCCTTATTAGTTTATTTGCTATAAATCAGGCATAGGGTTTTATTGTCTTTATTCTAGCCTGTGTCATTGTTCTTTTTTCCAGGTACAAGTGAGCTGAGTGTCTCCTTTGTTTTTGTGCATGATGTACCTTCCATTAAGAGTGATTTCTACTTCTGTTAGAATCCCATTTCAAGATCAGTTTGAACATTGTATGCCATGTGAAGCAGTCTTGCATCGAAATAATGAGACTACTCTTCCCTTCTACTGCTCTGCTCTTAGCATGTTTTGTAATGGCACTGGATTTTGCCTGCCATTTGTGAAGCATTTTTATGGTTTTTTTTAGTATGTATGGGTGTGGTTTGCCTGTTTGCATGCCTATCTGTGCTCCATATTCCCACAGTGCCTTCAGAGGCTGGAAGAGGGTGTCCTGCCCCTGGGACAGGAGTTACATATGATTTGGGAGCTGGGAATTGAACCTAAGTCATCTGGAAGATCAGCCAGTTCTTTTAACCACTGAGCCTCTCTAGGTCCTATGGAAGCATTTTGAGTGGTAAATTTATCTGGCTTGTGGTTTTACCTCTTGAAGTATTCACTGTAGCTAATACTAATAATATTTCCCTGGCAAAACTGTGGTGCAGTACACAGATCTTTTTCAGCCTCTTTTTGTTGCTTTACAGAAAACAACCTCTTCCCTCCTTTTATCATTTAAAGCTTCATTTTGGGGCTACAGATTAATTCCTTAAACTGAAACTGTTATTTTCATTGTTCCCTGAAAATTTACCCCTGCTGACTAAGCCTATCAGATAGATAGATGATAAATATAGCTCAGAACATGTTTCCATCCTATTCTTAGTTATTTTGGATTACTTTGGAGCTCTTCACGGTGGGAAGTCAGACTTCATTGACAGAGAACCTAATAGTCCTGACTTAGTGTTTTCTTCAGACCAGACATGGCAGTGGCCCTGCTTCCGGGAATGTGGTTATGAGGCAGGAGGTGGGCAGGTGTAGCAAGTGTAGTCTGCATTTTGTTGTGAATATTTTAGCCCCAAGAGTAGAGAGGTAGGCTGGCGAGATGGCTCATCGGGTAAGAGCACTGACTGCTCTTCCGAAGGTCCTGAGTTTGGATCCCAGCAACTACATGGTGGCTCACAACCACCCGTAATGAGATCTGACGCCCTCTTCTAGTGAGTCTGAAGACAGCTACAGTGAATTACGCCACAGTGAGCGGGGCCGGAGTGAGTGGGGCTGGCAGAGGTCCAGAGTTCAATTCCTAGCAGCCACACACATGATGGCTCTTGGCCATCTGTACAGCTACAGTGTACTCATACATATAAAATAAATAAAATAAATCTTTTTAAAAAAGAATAGAGAGGCAAAAGCTTTGTTAGTCATCTCTCACCATTGCATGCTTCTGTTTATGTCTCTGTGCCTTTTGTCCACTGATCTGTAAAAGAAGTAGAAGAATGTTCCCTAGCATGATAATTTCAAAGATTAATAAACTAAATAAAACTTTTAGAACATAATGCATAGTAAGCTTCCAGTAAATGCTACACTACTCCCAGTTATGAATTTCTCTTCTTAGCCTCCTTTGTTCTTCCTTGTAATTATCACTAAGGTTGAATGACAGTGAGATTGAAAGACAGCACTTTAAGGACCAAGACATGTATTCTGATAAATCTGACAAAGAGAATGATCAGGAGCATGATGAGTCTGACAACGAGGTGCTGGGGAAAAGCGAAGAGAGCGACACAGATACGTCGGAAAGGCAAGATGACTCGTACATTGACCCTGAGCCTGTGGAGCCTTTAAAGGAGACCACCTACATGGAGCAGAGCCACGAAGAGCTGGGAGAGGTAAGTGCTCTGTATTGCTACACAAAATTATAGATATTATTTGTTTGGCCTATTGTTTTTCCCAAAGAGTATTTATGTGTCACATGCCTTTTCAAAGGTGTATTTTTAAATTTACTTGCATTTATCAGCAACCAAAAAAAAAAATACCCAGATGCCAGTGTGGTCTTATGGTTTACATTTTCAAGTTTGTTTTTGAAATAGGATATTGCTTGATGTCATTGCCAGCTATAAAGTAATTGCAAACAAGCATAAATTTAAAACTTGCTTGTTATTACCAGTGCATAGAAATCCATGTATGTAAAACAGTGAACTACAAAGCTGGGCATAGTGGCACAGTCTTGTAATCTCGGCAGTTGAGAACGAAGTCTACAAGTTTCAAGGCAGCCTAGGCTACACAGCGAGGGCAGCCTGAGCTACACAGCAAGGCCTTGTTTCAATAGAAAAATAGATTTAACTGAACAAATAAAATAATACTTTAGTTCTGTTATATATGCTGTTATTGTGATGTTTCTTGCAGCCCTGTGTTTACTTTATAGACTGTATTTTATTACCTGATGGCTTTGCACGTTTCCATAATGCCTGCCAGTGGTCCTAGAGAGCCATGTCTCTGTCATCCACTGTCTTGTCTAAGAGAAATGTAGTATTTCAGTGTGCTCTGTTGATTGTTAAAGGCAGGTGAGGCTTCTCAAACAGAAACTGTGTCTGAAGAAAACAAAAGCCTTATCTGGACTCTGCTCAAGCAAGTTCGTCCCGGCATGGATCTGTCCAGGGTGGTTCTTCCCACGTTTATTTTGGAGCCCCGTTCTTTCCTGGATAAACTTTCGGATTACTACTACCATGCCGATTTCCTGTCTGAGTAAGTAGAGTCTTCGGGAAATAGAAAATCCCTGTGTGGTGGTAGAATATCTCGAGAAAGTAACAAAAAGCCAGGCATGGTGGCATGCAGTCGTAACCTCAGCAGTAGGAAGGTGGGCAAAGGTGGATTCCTGGGCTCAGCAAGGAAGCTATCATAAACTTTATCATCATAAGAGATTATTGGTTTGTTACAGGAAAACTTTGCATAGTATATAGCAGCTAGAAGTATTAATTCTCCTGAACTAAAAAGAGCTCTTAATACCAGGCATGATGATACACATTTGTGATTCTAGCTTTTAAGAGGCAATTGCTGTGAGCCTGAAGCCAGTCAGGGTTACATAGCAGGACTGATTTATTCCCCATCCCCAATAAAAAGAATTCCTGACTTACTTAAACCACTACAAAAGGGTCCACAAGAGTAAGTAGGTTTACTGTGAAGAAATCAAACAGAATTGATGCAGTGTGCACTTGAGCTGCCTATGCTGCCAATAAATAGGCTTCTTTATTGCTTTGGCTCTTGAACTATGTAAATGTAAGATTTTAAATAAAACTTCCTAGTAAGAATTTTAAAACTAGGAGGAGGACTATGTTGTTACTAAGGAAAATCTCAGCGATTTCATTTGTCAGCAAACCTAGATCTAGACTTTGTCATCTTGCAGTGTATCTTCAAAAGTCAGACTCCACTGCGGGATGCACTTGTGAAGGAGAGCACCTTTTCATAAATAAGGGCCTAATGAATGGATACACTGGCAGCAAAAATGAAAAGAACTTGTCTGTAACAGTCACTTTGAACAGTCACACTCACACTCAATAGTCAGTTGGTCACTAGAGAGGGAAGCTGAGTCATGGTTCCTCCAGCCTTCCTTTCTCCAGAGTAGATGTTACACTGGTAGTCTGTTCAAGAGAAAAGTCAGGCTGGCAGCATACACAGGAAAGTGCAGGATGATGACTGAGGAAACTGCTGAGTGAGATTGTCTTAACTCTTCTTTCACACGTGTAACATGGCAAGACCAGCTTTGTAGCAGGGATACAAGCCCACAATCCTTGATGAGCCTCCTGTTCTATCCTCTGTGTACCCTTAACACCAGCTGTTCAGATAGCATGCAACCATGTGAGCAGTGATGGAAGACCTCTAGTCAGCCCTTTGACTGGGCTGCCAGGTACCACACAATGCACAAAGCTCAAAACCCTCTGTTTGTTTCTATGAAAGAAAGAAGGTTGTGTAGGGTGGATTTTGCTTTGGGTTTATGGCTCCTAAGGGAATCCTAATCTTGTGGAGGCATGCCAGTGGATGGCCTGAACAGGAAGCTAAGAGATTATATCTCCAGCCCATTTGAAAAGCAGAAAGTGCTTATTTTCTAATCACAGTTAACCACAGAACTCCTAGTTAATCCTGGGTTCTACAGAACTCCATTTTGGAAACTTTGGTTTGGAATTTCCAAAACCATTTTCAGCAGTGCCCTGGGTAGTACATCAAAGAATCAGGAAAAAATGGGATAAGGTAGACAGATTTTTAAAAAAGATTTATTTTTAAAAATGATATATATATATTCATTGTAAGGGGGAGGGGGGGCTGTGCACATGAATGTAGGTACCTACAGAGGCCAGAAGAGGGCTTGGTTGTTTTGGAGTTGACGTTACAGGCAGTTATGAGACATTGGGCAAGGATGCTAGGGATGGAATTTGACCTACTAGTTTGAGCTCTGAGTTAACCTCTGCAGCACCAAGGAGAAGTATTCTAGAGGCAAATTTGTATGATTGTTTTATAGTTTATTTGAATATGAATTAGGTAGTCATAGAAAGTATGGAAGAATTTGTAATTACATAAAATGATTATATTTAACCACTTTTTGTTTTTTAGAGCTGCTCTGGAAGAAAATCCATATTTCCGTTTGAAGAAAGTCGTGAAGTGGTATTTGTCAGGATTTTATAAGAAGCCAAAGGTAATGTTTATATTTAACTTCTTTTTCCTCCCTTTAAGAGAATGTACATATATGTATTGTGTGGGCACGAGAGTACCATGGTGTACGTGTGGAGGTCAGTTCTCTCTGCTTTTTTTTTTTTTCTGGTTTTTGAGACAGGGTTTCTCTGTGTAGCACTGGCTGTCCTGGAACTCACTCTGTAGACCAGGTTGGCCTCGAACTCAGAAATCCTCCTGCCTCTGCCTCCCAAGTGCTGGGATTAAAGGCGTGCACCACCACGCCCAGCCAGTTCTTGCAGATCAAACAAGTCAGCAGAGTTGGAGGCAAGTGCCTCTCCCTGCTGAGGCGTCTCACTGACCCTCTGTGGTGCTGCTGAAGCACACAGGAGGCATGACTGAACTCTCAAAAGCGTCTAAGAGCACTTTATGTTTGTGATCACTTGTTATCTTAATCGTTATGATAGACTGATAAGTGTGGTAGCTATAGCTAGAGCAGCCTTTCTGTTCTAGTTCCTCTGTCTGTTCTATTCCAAGGACTACAGTCAGAAAGCAAGAGTATGGAATATTTAAGGGTACAGTGGTGGGAAAGATGATGAAACTCGAATAAAATGCTTTAACAGGAAGATGAAGCAGCCATTCGAGGACAGGTGCCACCACTAACCCATTGATGGGACATCACTGTATCCACAGAGAAGTGTGGTTTTAATAAAGTAGATTTCATGCTCCTTCAGTTAGGAGAGTGTATACATATGCATTGTGCTGGTCAAACAGTGAGAACTAATACACAGAATTTCATGGGAAGAACATCAAAACAAAAATTCAAAAATTTAGTTTTTATTTCTAAGAATATTATGAACTATATGTGTGAACCTGGACAAATCAAATTTTAGGTCTATCTGGAAAGATCCAAAAGATAGAGATGTTGACATACAAATACTGTGTTATCTAGCATTTCCAGTACTGGGTAAATACCAAAATGGCAGCTTTATATTCAAAAGATACTTGCCCCTCCATGTTCTTTGCAGCACTCTTTGCAGTAACTAAAATATACACCAGCCTCGTCCTGCAGCAGATGCTGGACAGATACTGGATCAGTCATCCGCAGCTTTTTTAAGGCAACCACTGCTTTCTTGAAGCAGCTTACAAGAATGTCCTGCATCTCACAGGGTTGCTTTCTTACTTTTAAATTTTATTTATTATGGGTTGAGATTTTCACACATGTGTAATCTTACAATTTGGCCATTTTCTACCCCCATTGCCCTCTTTCTTCTCTATATAGTCTTGAGTTTTCTCTTTTTAAGTTTTTATGTATAATCTTAAGATTGTTAACTAGCAGTTACCATGAAATTGCAAAGTCTGTATTTACATTGAATCCTGATTGAAGTTATATTTTTATTTCATATACAATTTATTTACTGTGAAACTTTATAAGATGGTCTTTTAGACAAGACAATTTAACTTTAAACCTGTATTTGTAAATCTTAAAGGTGATTTTTCTTTTGTTTTGTTTAAAACCAGGGGCTGAAGAAACCATATAATCCTATCCTTGGTGAGACTTTCCGATGTGTATGGACTCACCCCAGAACAAACAGCAAGACCTTCTACATTGCTGAGCAGGTGTGAGCAGTGTGATCCCGAGGGCCTGGGAGGTGCTGGGCCTTTCTATAGAAATCCTAACTTGGTAGACCACTGTTACTTAGCTTATTGTGGGTATGGCTTGATAAGCATTGCACTGTCTAGTACCAGATACTACTAAATACCACACTGCTGAACACTGCTGTCAGGGTTTGGCTCTCATGGGGGACACCAGTCAAGCCATCCACCAGTTTACAATTCTCCTAACATTTGACTGGGCTGGACAGTTGGTTTCTATGATCATCCCATGGCCTCTGAGAAGAAACTTTAGTTCCTCAACATGTGGTGCTTCCCTGCATTTTTAACAGCACAGACTGGTTCCTGAGAGCCTTGTGCAGCTATTGTTGGGGTGGGAGGCAGGGTTGGAGGGACTCCTAAAACGCTCCCCTCTGGAAGAAATGGTATATTATCATTTCTACCTGAACTTGAACTTTTTGTTTATTTGTTTGGGTTTTTTTGCCTTGTGATGTGAATGTCAGGGGGTCCATTTCCTTAGAGACAGAAATCTGGTTACTGTAATGATTAATGTTCATTCTGGTGCTTACCAACTGATCCTTCTTACTCATGCTTAGACTTGAACTTTTGATACTAGCACAATTGCGAGCTTGTTTTGTTAAATGTTGTGACTTTTCCTGTGTTCACTAGGTGTCCCATCACCCACCAATATCTGCCTTTTACGTCAGTAACCGAAAAGATGGATTTTGCCTTAGTGGTAGCATCCTGGCTAAATCCAAGTTTTATGGTGAGTGTCCTTTTGTCCTAGACTGTGCTTCTCCAAAATGTAGTGTTTTCTGGTACATTTTCATTTGTAAATAAGTTAATTTTATTTGTCATTTTTGGCACCATCTTTAATTGAGCCCTTTTTAGTTCTTGCAAAGGCACATTTATCTAATGTCAGCACATACATGTAAACCATCTCTTAAGGAAGGACACGGTGAGTGTCTGCCACATCCTTCTCATCATGCACTATCAGTTTATTTTGCCTTTATCTCATCAATTTGTTTGTTTGTTTGTTTGTTTTTCAGTATACCTGAGGGAATTGCTCTTTCATTTGTAGTCTTTGAGTATAGAGAGAATCCAGTTTGACCCTGGGTCATTCAGTAATGGTATTTAACCTTGGACTAATAACATACTATTGAAAATGCTTATGATTACAGAAAGGACTATAGAAAAATATGGTAGGAAACCTTAATTGAATGCCTTTGATAATTAAAAGAAGACATAGTTACAAAATTATATAGTGGTAGAATATTATCTTTAAATGCTATTATTTGGCTTTCTAATTTTAAAGATACTTAAAAACTCAGAGAATTAAATTTAAGGATTTTAAACATGAGAAAACATAAGTGCAAAATAGAAAAATTAAAATATGTAAACAAAGATCTAAATTTTAATTATCTGAGTGGTCACAATCAGAAATGGGTCTGTGACAGGAGCCTGACAGTATTATAGCTTCAACATCCCTTCCCCTACACCAATTTTGCTTTTGATTTGAGTTGGGGATTTTTTCTTCAAAAGTTCCACATATTTTATATTGAGATTACTCCTCTCAAGCTTACCTACCCACTTACACTATAAGTGGCTTTAATGAGTCCTGTTCCATCCGGTAGACATCCCTTACTGAGCACCAGGTGCATGGTTTATGTTCTGGTATTGTTTCTGCATTTTGCTTTCTTTTTCTTACATGCTAATACAACTTATATTCACCATGGATAGCTCTTTATAATTTGAAAGAATCCAGATTTCACAAGGGTACTTTATGGTTTGTTTGTTTTTTAAATCCTCATTTTTTTTTCCCTTTGAGTACAGACTTCTGAGGAGACTATGTATATATAACTTATGAAGCAGCCTATTAAGCAAATAGCACAAGGCATCTCTCATGCTGGACTCACGAAAAGTTATTCTAGATACAGTAGAAATGGTAGCTACTAGAGGCTGGGCTGGTTGTGTGAGATTCCTGGAGGGACCCCCACACTCAAATCCCAGGAGCAACAACCCCACACACCACCAAGACACAGACTTGATGCAATCTGCAAGAGGCTTTTGATTTCCAGCTAGCTGGGGCGAGACTCATATCCCTCGCAGGGGTAGTGGAGTCTGGCCCCGAGCAAGGTCTTAGGCAGCTTTTTATTCCTGTGCAGTTGCTGGGGCAAAAGGGAAGACTGGAGTAAGGGGAAGGTACAGGGTAGTTTCTGATTGGTGCTGGCTCATGCTAGGGTCCAGGGGCGGGCTAGCCACCTGGCAATTGTTTTGGGCCAGGTTGTTTCTGGGTTCTCGGGCCAGGTCATCTTGGTTCCCTTGTTTCTAGGTTCTGGGAGCTGCTGGTCTCCCATTGTTTTTAGGTTCTGGGAGCTGGTCTCCCCCTGAGTTTAACTAATGGCTAAATTCCCACCTACAGTTTGAAAACTTAATCTTACAGTTGGGACCCAGGGGACTGTCATGACTGTGCATACATCCAACAGCGACTCCTACAAACCTTTCACAGCTGTAGAATACTGATTTTCTATTTAAAAAATGAATGTTTAATACTGTAGCATCGACAAATCTAAAAAATATGTGCTAGGTAAAATAAGCCAAATATAAATTATATATTTTATAATGCTTGCTAGAATTGGTAATAATAGGATGGTAGGAACACATGAGTATTTTCCCCAGAGATAATAGGGACATTTTAGGATAATGGGTTAGACAGATAGGTAGATAGGTGGGTACATGCATATGTAAGCAGGCAGTTAGACAGACAGGTGAACAGGGGACCAAACCATATCTTTGGGCATAGTAGATAAGGGCAGAACTACATTCCTAGCCCCCAGTGATTTGAGATAGTCATTTAAGACCTTCCTCAGTGGTTCAGGCTGATGCTGGAGTCCCAGTCCTCCTTTGTCTACCTCCCAAATGTTGATACAGGTATGTGCTACCAAGCCAGACTCCTCTATGCTGTACCATATACTATCACACTTAATGCTTAAAATAGTACATTCACTGTACGTTAATTATACTCCATTAAAGATCCAGATGTTAAGAAAATAAAAAAACATGAGACCCAAGCTAGAAGAAATCACTATGGCATTTTAACCACTTGAATTTTGAATGTTTTTAAAGTATTTAAATAATTATGTAATCAATTATAAATAGTTAAAACTTTAAACTTACCTACACTGTGACTTAGTCATGATGGGATCTTTTTCATTTGATTTAACTAAACAAATACTTAAGTATGTCTTTTGGAAATACTCATTTTAGCCAGGCGATTGGGGCACATCCTGGCTAAATGTGTAAATGAATTTAATACCAGCACTTGGGAGGCAGAGGTGGATCTCTGAGTTTGAGGCCAGCCTGGTCTACAAAGTCAGTTCTAGGACAGCCAGGGTTACACAGAGAATCCCTGTCTCAAAAAACATTAAAAAAGAAAAAAAAGAAAAGTCAAATCTTATAAGATTGAGAATATGAATCAAGTAATGTTTTAGTTATAAGGTGCTGAATACATGCTTTGGCACATGTATTGAGATTAAGATATTTTAAATATTTCTACTGCAGGAATAAAGAAGATATCCCAAATATACTTTGTTTTGAATTAGTTGGATTTATTTTGTGGAATTTAATACTTTTTTAGGAAACTCACTATCTGCGATATTGGAGGGGGAAGCCCGGCTAACGTTCTTGAACAGAGGTGAAGATTATGTCATGACGATGCCGTATGCTCACTGTAAAGGTAACTAGTTTCCATCCTATAGCAGATGTTTCTTGTACCTTTTTTGTAAGTAAATGTACATGGTTAGAATTTGTTACATTTGAGATAAACTGAGAAATATTTATTTGAAAAGTTGGGTCATTGTTCTGTGAGCATACTGCTGTTTGCCAAGTACAGTGGTGAAGTCATTCACTGAGACTTACCTTTTTTGTGATGCATACCTTAAGAAATTGATTTATAATAATGGAATTTCCTTGCATTTATCTCCTGTGAAAGTTTTGAAATGAAATGGAACTACCTATTTCAAAGTCCCTAAGTTATTTTATACACTCTTGCACTAATACCCTTTATAAAGGTTAATCTGCTAGTTTTCAATTAGCAAGTCTTCAGATTATTTTCTTTACTCTATTTGACAGTTTCTGAGTCATAGCCTTGCTGTGTAGCTTAGGCTGTCCTTAAAGTCAGGAGGATCCTCCTGCCTCAGACTTCCTAGTATTGAGATCACTAATGGGTGCTACAATATCTAGTTTACATTTGGCAAAAGGCCAGATGATGCTCAGAGCTTTGCATACAGTTCTTAAAAATAGGAGTAAAATAAAATACCTATATCTTAAATGAATAAGAATCAATATTTTTAAATTTTATACATTTATTACATCAATGCCCAACAAGCAATGGGGATTTTTTTTTTCTTCCCACAGCAATGTATTGCTTAGAAAAAATAAGATTAAAGCACAGGGGTAAAGTAATTTATAAAAGAAGATAACATATGTGTTTTCTATGTTGCCAAGTTTCATTAATTATTTTATAAAAAGGGAGTTCCATGACCAAGTAAGTATGAGGAACAACATTTCATTGTCTGTTTTCTCTCAGAAGTTATTATTGTCCACTTGCTATCAAAGGCCACCTCAGCAGCCTAATTCTATAAAACATACACTTGAACAAACCTGTTCAAGTTTCTGTAACTTAGAATGGTTTGGAACACAGAACTTAGTTTTTGTGGTTGTGTTTGTTTGCTTAACTATCTGAAATTGGTTCTTGTTACTTGTAGCAATTATATTGTATAAGTAACAACAAACATGGAACCAACACAAACATATAAAACCATTGTTTCTAGAGAAAGGAATGAGTTTACGTTGTTTGGAGTCTCTTATCACAGAATTTCCATCTACTGTTGATCACATAACCTTGTATTGTGTGTGCTTGTTTTTAGAGGAATTTTATTTAATGTTCATTACATTACTGATTCATTGATACACACACGCACACACGCACCGTGTGCAGCTAACACTATAACTCAACTGAGTGATGCATTACCAAATATTCCTCTGTAACGGTTATCATAACCTTGTACTCAAGAACACTATACCCCAGTATTTCAGCATTGCA
>JADRCD010229284.1:0-37265 GCA_019843815.1 Montemys delectorum
ACATTTGAAATGCATTCTGGGAGGTTTTTTCTGTTACTTCTCCTTATCTGCCATGCAAGGGAATTCCCATTTTACAGATGAGAAAAGGGAGGCTCTCTAAGGTAAGTAACTGACCTCATGCTTAAGTTGTGAGCCAAGGGACGGTTTGCAGGTGAGCCAATCTTGTATGGGACAAATGAATCAGGGGGTGGGATGGGGACAAGTGTAAACAAAATCCTATAGGCATGGGAATGTGCAGGTAGGTCTGTGGGGGAGGACAGTGGCCAAAATCAAGAGGTCCTGGAGGGTGGCATAAGGAGGGGAGCGGAAGGGGGAGAAGGAAAGGGGGGATCAGGAAGGTGAGAGAGGAGCTGGAGTGTAACTGCACACAAGGATGAAGGCCAGGAGTTTTAGTTTGGGGGCAGTGACAACCACAGAAAGTTTCTTAGGCAGCACACTGCATGGGGCTCCAGAATATTAATGACCCAGGAATGCACAGCACTGGGGAACAGAGTACACTTGTAGGCTGGCCTAAGACAGAGAGGGGCTGGCTGCTCCAGGGCACTGAGAGAACGGAGAACACGGGTGCTAGTTGCTAAGGAATTCTCTCTGTCTTAAATGCAGGACCCACATTTATTGGGCAAACATTTGAGAGTCCCTGGATACCTGTAAATGTACAAATATCTCACTGCCTAAACTGTGTAGAAGGGAAAAGCCTATCTACGTGCATTGTGAGGTTTTAAGCATCAGAGCTGTCAGATGTGTGATTTTACGGACGGGCACGTGAACTCCTGGGAAATAAGCCCAGGTTGATTCAGCCCGGAGCTCTATGGCTAGGCCCAGGACTGTGGATCTGAACATGGAAGACATATGCCTCTGCTCAGACTGTCCTGGGGAAATGGTTTGCTTCAACAAATCATTAGGTGGAACAAAAGCAGAGGAGGGATCAAGCTGAACCCCAAAGCCTTCTACAAATCAGACCTTTGGACATCTGTCTGTCCTAATATTCCCTCATCGTAGTCTTCATGTCTGACCAATCATTGAATATTACCTATTTTGCTCCCAAACACCTGCCTATCCATCTACCCCCCCCTTCTCCTCACCCAAGTCACTGTGCCCTCCCTTTGAGTTGCTCAAATCTGTTTCCTTCCCATTGACTTCTATTTGGAAATCAGGGGGCTTTTATAAACACAAACCTGACTAGGCTGCCTTCCTAATATCTCCTAAATGCTTCTCAGGGTTCTTAGCTGGATGCTGGCTAATTATGATCTGTGAACCGAACCCAGCCTCCACCCGAACGAAGCCTGAGGTTTACAGGAACTGGGCTGTGGCCATCGTTGACGCACCATCTCTGGGCTGCTTTTTCTCTGCAACAGACAGCAGAATGACACTTGCACCAACAGTGTCTGGGCAGCAAAGCTGAAAGCACTTGTCACCTGCCATGTCCCCAGAGACGTCTGGCAACCGCAGTACTAGACAAGAGTCCCGTGACCCCGTGAGATCTCATACTGTAGGACCACTGCCTATTTCTCCGCTGCTCACCCCCTACCCTCCTAGTCGCACTCCCTCATCTCCCACACCCATCCCCATTCCCCCACTTCCCACCCCCCACCCCCTCTTGTCTTTGTCACTTCCATTTTACTAGACAAACTTCTGGCTGCTCCCGGGGACTGCAGGGCTAGGACTGAGTGTTATTAAGGACTGAGTGTTATGTGTTAACGTGAGGCACCCCGATCCCACGTGTTTCTAGGATGCTGACTTTTGGAACCCAAGGCATTCCTAGCCCTTCCATTGCCAGGGTTGTGGGTTTTTGTGTTCTAGTCTTTTTCCTTGTGTCCTACAAAGTCCGGTGTTTTCCATTTCTTTCACTTATTCCCCCCTTCATCCCAAACTGAACCTCTGCTCAACCTGGTTACAAGTGAACTCAGTCCAGCCTCCCTCCTGCGGACATGCTGGGCAATGCTGTGCCACTGACCTCTACCCCTAACCCCAACACCCTGAACCTTATTTCTAGCTGGGAAACTTGTCCTCCCCTCTGAAAACCCACAGTTACCCGTGAGCAGGTGTAGACAGTGTTTGCAGGGCAGAAGGCTTTAAGTGGGGAGCAGCCTTCAGGTTCCACCCCAGAGGTGAACAAGCAACTGTCTCCTTCATCGGGTGGCAATTAGCCCTAATTTCAGGTTTAGACTTGACCAGTACTTATAGGGGTACCTTTCAAGAACCAGAAACGGGTTCCATTCGCTGGTTGTTTTGGATGTCTTCTTCAACCCTGCCAATCAGTTTGGGCAGCTAACAGTAGCTACTATAGGGAGTCTAAGGACAAAACCCAACGATCCGATCCGGTAATCACTAGCCAATTGCTGAAGGGATTAGATGCTTACAAATGTGTTATGAGGCCGGAAGAGCAGCTCCAGGGGAGCCTCTGGGGTGACTCTCTAGAACTACGACAACAACATTGCAAATCTGACTCACGGAGGCAGCCTGCAACCACACATACACCAGGAAGCCGGAAGTAGCCATGCTAGCTGCCACGTCCAGGATCAGACCGTGCTGACTGACCCGTGGAGAGCTGGAAACACTTCCGGAGCTGGGCCGAGCCTACAGGACCTGCACAGGCATCTTCTCCGATTACCTGACTCAGTCCTGGATTCCAGTGCTTGTGAATGCCCCAGAAGGTGAATGCAAGATCACTTTCAGAAGTGAAAATTAACTGTAGAGAGGGCCAGGATTAGCTTCCCCATCTCCGCAGGACCTGATGCAGAGTAAGGCAATGTTTGGGCTTTGTGAAGCCTGCAGGAACCATAACCTTGATTTTACAGATACAGGAGCTAGATGGGGAGGGTGAGATGCTCAGTCAATCCCGAAGTCAAGACCAGGTTTGCCAACTCCAAGCTCCATTGCTTTTTCAAATAAAGGGGAAAAGATTGTCATTTGTTATATCCAAAGGCAGTAACAAGTGAGGTCTTGGTCCCTTGACTGACAAAATGATGCATTTCAGAGCTCAAGCTGCTGCTAGGAAACGGATTAAAAGGCAGCTGACTAGGGTCAGCCCATGAACTCGGCAGCTGGGTGGAATAGAGAATCCCTACTCCCCTCTTCCAGCCCCCCCCCCCCCCAAGCAGAGATCACTCTACCGAGGACACATTTTCATCCAACAGCATCCAGTAGCAACAGTGCCTTTCTCTAGGGAGCAATATCTCAGAATTCAGGACAGCCACAAGACCGTAAGTCTTAGTCCCCAAAGGGACGAGTCTTTGTACCCAATGGTTGGGGAGGAGTAGATAAGAGGTCCTGAGAAGGGGTTCATTTCTCTAAGCGGGAACATGCATCTTCAGTTAGGGGAGTGCAGTTTGCAGGAGCGAGCAGATAGTAATTATTAATTATTCAGTTACTCATCTCCGCTGCCTTGGTTCTGGCCCTCATCATTTCTCAAGCCGACCACACTGCAAAGCCAACTCCTGGGGAGCTTGCTGCTGCTTCAATCTAATTCATCTTTCTGACTTCACGCCTGTATCTCTCCAGTCTGACTCCAACATTGTTAACAACCTGCTTACAAGCATTCTGGCTCACCATTAGTTAAAAGGGAGTCCATCTGACAGCAGTGGCAGCTTTGGAACCCAACTAAAACGCAGGTCAATGACTCGAATAAACCCCTCTCCAAAGACAATGCACAAACAGTTTAAGGACATGACGATACACTCACTATCGTGACAGTAACGCTGATCAAACCATAATGAGGTATCATGTCGCATCCAGCAAAATGGCAACGTTGGAAAAAGGAATTAGGCAGTAACTGATAAGGACATGGAGAGATTGTAACACTTGAGCCCTGCTGACAGGAGGGGAAGACGGTGTCATTGCTATAAAAATAGTATGGCCACTCCATAAAAGGCTAAAAACAGAATTACCACATGATCCAGCAATTTCCCTACCGGGTATATACCTAATAGAATTCTTAAAGCATAGCCTTGAAAAGGAACCTACACATCCAACAGCAGCGCTAGTCACACATCTGAAAGGCAGAAGCAATACAAGCTTCTGCTCATGGATGAGCAAACAAAATGTGGGGTAAGCCCACAATGGAATATTATTTAGCTTAAAAGAGGAGTGGAATTCTTACATATGCTTCAACATATGTAGACGCTCAAAGACATGGTTGTAAATGAAATCACACACACACACACACACACACACACACACACCCTAAACCATCAAACACACATAGTTCCAACCTACTCCAAGTTTTCTTGTCGACCACACCATAGCAGCAGTACTGAAAGCTAGGCAAGCCCAGAATCAATGTCAACATGCGGAATGTACCTGGAGAGACTTCCTGGGATATAAACTTTCGTAGCGTCTCTGGAGGAATTGCTCTCTCTAACTGGCAGATTACCTATCTAAAGTCTACCTGGGGAGTCTACTTGTACCTCAAGAAATCAACTCAGCACAGCATTTATGGGGAAGGGAGTCACACTGGAAGATTACCCAGTGGTTCGCACCAGTTCTCGGGATGCTCCAAAAGAAGTTGCAGTAGATGTCCCCCTCCTGACCATAGTGTCTTCTGGGCTGACCTCATTGTAGAGGCAACACGTGCTCTTTTCAAAGTTAGGTTCAGGGCTGACTGATTTTGTGGGTTGTTCCTGAGCCCCCAGGACATGTTTGTCTTCTGCCCCCTGTCCATATTTACAGAGGCCTGGAGGGGCTTTAGCTAGCCAAACATCTACAGCACAGGTCACTCCCCTGACACAGAATGGAGGTCCCAGTTGGTCTGGAGTAGCAGAGGAACCCTCTAGGGATCAGTGAAAGACAAATTCTTGGGCACTGTCCCCAACAAGAAGGAACCCAAATTTCAGTGTTTGTAGGTGGCTCTATTCTCTGAGGCAGTTCTGAATATCACGACTGGAAAGGGGATATTCCCACTGGATGAAAGGTTCTGTAGTGGAGCAGATAGAGGCTTTGCTAATTTTCTTCACATCAGCACACTAGGGACACAGACAGACATGTAAGCTATTGTTTGTGGCTCTGAGGTCAGGCAATTCGTTTTCCAATCTGGAGTCTTCTTTGGTGGGTGACTTTGAACAAGTTACACAAAGCTGGTTACCATTTTCATCCATTTTCCAAATATCCAACAGAGACAGGACGGAGTTTGGTTCTTGATTTCAGAAAATTCATTCATCATGGTAGAGAGAGCATGACTGAGCAGCTCACAGCGTGGTAGACAAGAGGCAAAGGTTGGGCAACAAGGTGTTGGGCTGGCTTTCTCCTTTTTCTCTTTCATTCCATCCTTGGCCTCTCAGAGTTGGTTTGGTTTGGCTACCATTCGGGATATGTCTTCCCTCTTCAGTAAATCCTCTCTGGAAACCCCTCACAGATGCCAAGAAGGGTGCCTCTCCAATTCTCTTAGGTGTCTCTAAATCCAACCAATGGTGACGAAAAGGTCAGCTACACTAGATGTAAACTGTGTGGCCTTGCATTGGCAATGCTGGGAACTCTAGGTAGGTAAAGCACAGAGGGCAGAGCCTGGTGTCTGGCAGAGAAGAGGTGCTCAGTCAAGGCAAACCCTTGGCACAGCAGGCCTGCCAAGAGACCATCTATCCAGAATTTAAAAATTCTTTTTGACAACTTCTACTGAGTGTCTGAATGCTGCCTGTTTATCAGGCCCTGCCCCATGGCAAGGGCTCATGGCGGGTAGTGGTAAGCAGGCATTTCAGTAGGTGTTCTGGAGTACTACTACTTACTCCCTGAGGGACACAAGCTTCCTTCATAGAAGGGAAATATGGCTGCCTGTGGTCAGGTGCTCTGTGATAGGAGGCTAAGACTTATGTGGACCATTTTGCCCAAGGAACCCCCCAAATCCTGGTTTCTTACTCTATTCTGGGCACTTTTCTGTTTTAGAAGGTGCCATATATTATCAAATCTTTCTTCTGGTACAGATAAGGGTTAAAAGAAGAGGAAAAAAGAAAAGACACAGTTTGTGGATTTTTCTTGCTCTGTCCTCTCTAAGGGACAGAAGGAGGCAGAAAGAGCAGAGAGCATACTAGTCCCTGCTTCTAGGTTGACAAATATCTCACAGACAGCAAGATCCTGATGTGATGACCATGGGTCAATCCATCAACATGTGGATGGTGGGTGAGCCCCTCCCCCAGAGATATTCCCATGAAACCAGTTAGTAATCAGTCAGTGAATCTGAAGGGAACTGTAGAATTTAACTGTGTGGGTGACCTAGGAAGGTGCCTGAATCAGTTCTCAACTGTAAAAGAGGAATGCCTCCTCCAAAGACTGTTCTGAGAACAGAGGGATGACAGCTAATGTAGCCGCCAGCAGCTACGCAAACTGGGTTCCTGAAAGAGAGGCAGGGGCCTGGGGGAAAATAGGGGAGTTGGACTGTGAGAGAAATAACCAGACCAAGTCAAATGATTCTGATCAAGGTCCAATGTGTATTTCAGAGTCTGAGAATACATAGGCAGGGAAACCCATCCCCCAGTAAGCCAGGATCTTGTGACCTAATTAGCATCTTGTTGTTCTGTCTGGAAGGTAGGTGAAGGAGCTCAGCAGGGCGTGGCTCCTAGCAGGAACTTCAGGAGAGGAAGAGAAGTGACAAGACAAAAGGGCTTTCTTTATCTCAGGAACTCCACCCAAGTGGGCTAGCTGCTTCGTGGCAAGGACAAGGTCTGGTCCAGCCCGCTTGAGGCTAGGGGAGGTCACAAGCTAACACACAGCTAGACCCACAGCCTTCAGAGGCAAATGCTATATATTGTGTCTGACTTCACAATGCAGCCTGGCCCACAGAAGGGTTAATTAATTCAGCAGCAGCTACCAGGACATGACACAGTACCTGTCCTCAAAGGCTTATTATATTGTACCCAAGCTGTCTACCTATGTGACTGCCACAACTAAACCAGCAAAGCAGTACTGGTACATCACACATACAAACAGCAGTTGTTATCATTAAGAAAACCTCATGGGACAGGAGAGGACAAGGCCTAAACAAAGACACAAGACAATGATACCCAGAGAGTACTGAGGTAGCAAAGCATAGCTTGCTGAGGCTGAGGGTGTGAACAAAAGCCCTAGTCTGCTACGAGCATCCTCCTCCTAATTCTTAAAGTCCAGAGGGGGTAAGTATTATATTTGTTGGGTTTGGGAGATGACTCAGCCAATATAGTATTGTATAAACTGATAACATCACTGCTCCATAGTATAAGAAAGTTTTTCTTGTATATGAGCAAGAACAGCCAGAGGCATCTGGAAGAGTCTGGAACAGACAGAGACAGTAGTAGACGGAACATGGCCAGCAGACTTGACCTGACCATGAGAGAAGCAGGAGCAAAACAGAGAGATAGACAGAGGGAGAGAGAAAGGACACACACACACACACACACACACACACACACACACACACAGAGAGAGAGAGAGAGAGAGAGAGAGAGAGAGAGAGAGAGAGAGAGAGTACATAGCTGAAATATGAATATTGGAGGATGATGAGGGGGAGAATCTGAGTTGGATCTCTAGAATACACATTAAGAAAAGCTAGGCATAATGGCACATGCTTGTAATCAGGTAGGGGCAGGTGGATCATTGGGGCTCACTGGCCATCCAGTTTAGACTGCTTGGTAAGTTCCAGGCTGGTAAGAGACCCTGTTCTAAATAAAAGTGGATGGCATCTGAGGTTGTACACACACACACACACACACACACACACACACACAAGCTCACACAATCACACTTGCTTTTTGAAGGACGAAGAAACCAACGCTCCAAAGAGCTAGTTCCTTAACTTAGAAGCTCGGTATGTCCCGTGACTTGAGTCTAAGTGTTAGCATCAGGGCATCCAAAGCCTGTGGCGACGCATGGGCGGGTCCACAGACCTGTTGCCAGGGCAATAGCCAGAATCCATTGGGCTTTCCTCCCACCTTTACCTGCAGCCACTACGTCAGAACCCATATATATGTATACACACACACACACACACACACACACACACACACACACACACGGAACATTTTTCCATCTCTCTCTCTCCCCTTCCTCTCTCTCCACGCTACTGCTCCCTCTCTCCCTCTCAATTAAACCTCTTACACGTGGAACTGTTTGGGCCTAGTGAGTGCAGTATGTTCTGACGAGACCCTCCGTTGTAACACATCACTAAGACCTTGAGGTCTTTGGCTTTAAAAAGCATTCAAATGGGGAAAGTGATGGATAGAAGGCAAGGACCCTCTGGGGCTAGACCCTATGGAGGGCCAGGGAGGATTTCATTGGAAGACTCTGATAGGATGGGCAGAATTCAATGACTTCAATGCTGGAGGAGGGCCTTTTCTTTTCTTTTTTGATTCAGCTAGTATTTACTGAATGGTGCTGAGCAGGTTGCATGGCTGATCCCCTCCTTCTCACTTAGGGCTTTATTCTGCTTTATCAGGCAGAAGGAAGTAAGCTGAATAAGAGACAACAAACATTCAACTACAGAGACAGTTGGGGGTGATGGGGCTTGGTTTGCTTTCCAGCTGCCCCCTCCCTCAGGACTTCAGCTTTGCTGTCTTCTACAAACAATTTAATTGCCAGGCTAAGTGAACCCTGCGGGCAGATGGGACAGCATTACTCAAGGCTGGTAAGCTAATGTGGACCTACCCTCCAGGAAGTGTCTCTATGAAGGGGCTGGTCCACTAGTCTTCAGGAAGTGTCTTCATGGAGGGGCGGGTCCACACAAAGGTGATAGGAAGGCAAGAGGCTGCAAGGGTAACCGGGGATAGCACATAGTTCTTAGGACCAACACTCAAGTTCTGTCTTGAAGAGCAAAGGCATCCTTTGGGATGAAGGATGAGTGTCTCAGGAGAGCAGAAAACCTGTTAAGCTCTGGTGGCACAGGGAGTGTGGGAATTCATTCAAACAGTAGTGACCACACATAATATCTCATCATTCTTGAATGTCTATTGTGAGTCTGGCTATTTTCAATGCTTTATTTACTTTATATAATAGCTCTTAAAAAACAAAGTAACAAGAAAGAACAGCTTTATAATGTAGACACTGTCCTCAGCTTGCAAATTAGAAATAGATTCAGAGAGGGTATCTAACAAGGACATACACACACACATACATACGCACTGTAGTGTTTCAAATTAAACTCATCTCTTTTTAGATCATGATCTGAAAGCACCACAAGGCATGCTGGTAGCCACTCTAGCAACACCCTCCAAGGAAGCCTTGCTTGACTTAACCAGCCTGGTGGGCAGGTATGCCCTGGAAACTCTGTGTCCACGTTAAACATTACAGGCTGAATGTATTTTGCTGAAAGTCAAGGGCTGCAGCCTGCCTTCTGGTCTGGGTTTGTTTTAATTCACCCACAGAACATCAATATATATATTTTCTGATTGACCATTTTCTTTGTCAGCATCACACAATGAGAAGGCCTCTAAGTGGGGAAGCCTGTTGAGTCAACAAGACCTGTAGTGCCTGGCCAATGAGAGTTTGAAGGAGCAGCAGAGTCCTGGGACTTTGAGATATGGGATGTACTGGATTACAAAGAGTTCCAGCACAAACTATGACATTGTGTTCTGGTTCCCCAGGCCCTGGGGAAACTGAGAGCCATCCCTTCACAGTATGCCCAGACAACCTCGGTATAGTTTCTTTGAGGAGCATGCTTTGTATTTGTGTCTGATATTTGTTTAAAGAATGTTCTTCCTAAAATGGGAACATTAAAGAAATAAATCTGTTTATATCTTTTTGGAAACAAACAAAAGAAAACAAAACAACAAAAACCATCCGACTGCAAGCATATTTCAAACAGTGAGATGAACCTGGCCTATTAAATAAGGACTCTTGAATGCCATCCTTATGATTAGGCTCTTCTACTAGGGAAGGTCACCCTTGGGGTGGGGGGTGAACCAGAAGGGTGGAGAATGAGTGGAATGAACATACAGACTCCAACCAAAGCTGCCTGATGTAGATGGGAGCCAGGCTGTTCACATGCCTCTCTTGGATCACAGCTTTCCTATTCAAGCCTGTGGTCTTTGAAAGACTTCTAGGAAAGAATTATATGAGCCACTAACCTTATGTTAGAATCAGGGTCAGAGCCTTCCAAAGCTCATGATATCTCATAATGCTGGGTGACACGACCCTCAATGTACATAGTGTGGTATGGGGCTGAAGGGAAGAAATGCTGGCATCACTAGGTTAGTCAATTTACATGTAGTTATTAGTTCACTGGGCATCTCCCAGGTGCTTCTCTGATGCCAGGAACAGGGGTTACCATGGTGAAACTGCTCTCTGGGAACTTCCAGTTTGGTGGATGCCCTTAGAGAATAAACCACAGAAGATCTTATTGGCAACTGGGCTTGTGGCATGATGGAAGTGAGCTTCTGACACATGGTCATCAGTGTACGGGGGGGGTGGGGGGGGGGGGGGGAGGCAGGTCACTGGGTTTGAAGAATGAGAATTCTATTGGGGAGAAAAGCTGCCATGAGACTCTGGGGTAGGAAGAAGGCAGCGTAGCAAAGAGGCAGAGAAGTGGTGACTGTGTCCAGAGCACAGAGACAGGGGTGGGGTTCGGAGTTGGGGTTCACGGAGATGATGACAACAGGAGCATACAGGACTCTTGTGTACCTAAGAGAAAAGGAATAGTATTCTAGCGTGTTCCACAGGAAAGTGAGAGACCAGCCATGCATCGTTACACAGCTACGTTCCTCAACCCTCAAGGAGAATGAAGTAAAAGGGAGAAGTGTGTGTGTGTGTGTGTGTGTGTGTGTGTATGTGTGTGTGTATGTGTGTATGTGTGTGTGTGTGTGTGTGTGTGTGTGTGTATGTGTGTGTGTGTGTGTGTGTACAGAGGATACTGAGAACCTTGGGTAGAGATGTAACAGTTTGGCTTGGGGGGATACATTGGGGATGTAGATGGGGATGGAGCGCTCATGTTGGGGGATTGATAACTGTGGGTCAGTCTGGTCTCTAAATGTTATCAACCTCTTGGAGCTGAGGGGGAGGGTCTGGCATTCACCACCAGTGTCCCGGGGATGGTGAAGAAAGTTCCAGACATGGGTAAGGGGTTCTTCCAGTCTGAGCACTCCATAGCGAACTGTTGTTTTGTGAGTCACCCAGTTCTCCGTGCACCTTGGCTTTCAGCACTGCAGCCAACAGTAATGGTTGGGATCGACACTCTTATTTTGCAAAACAGACCTCTGGATTCACACTGAAACTTTGGCCTTTCTCCTACTGCTAGAATTCAAGTGTCCAATGTAGTTACAAATCCAGGAGGTTCCATTCGCACAGCCCATAGCAGAGCCTGTGTGTTTATTATCTTCTCCTTTGCCTCCTTACCCTGAATCCTTGTTTTAACATAAAATAAACCACAATGACTTCCTAGCATGGGGAGTGGATTTTGAGTGTGGTTGAAGACAATGCAGGTGTACTAAGAATGCTGAGCAAGGTTACTTTTAGTCCATGTGAAGCGGGCGTATATGGAACAAAAATGATTCGGGGCCTTAGACTTGGGTCATTCCCAAGATATCTCAGTACACACAAACAAATTCTTCAAAATCCAGAGGGGAGGAACCCCAAACTCAAAATACGTCTGGTCCCAAGCAGTTGGGATTAGGGATGCTCAACCTGTCCTAGGCAAGTTAGCCCTCCGGCTTCCCCTAGGGCATCTAATCTCTATTTAACCGTAGCACAGATGTACTTTAACAGATCTCTTCCGTGCAGAATCTTTTGTTCTAATACAAGGCAGTATTGTTTGTGAGAAAAGGGCATTTAGCTAGTACATAGGATACAAACTTCATAGCATGTCACCTGCTCCTTAGGAAGGACAGTCACCTGGCTGAACGGCTGTGCTGCTTCCACAGATAGCACTGTTTCATAAGAAACCTCTGGAGCCTGCAATTGATCTGAACAGTTCCAGGATACTTGGATAGCGTGATTTGACTTTTCAATCCCCCTTCTTTATGCCTTTTACTGTGGAACAATCATCATAGAATATAATCTATTCCAATTTGGAAGGCTGAGGTACCTGGGCATACCTCAGATCCTCAGCAGGGCAGTGGCACGGGACAGTCATCAACAGTGTCCTAGGGCACGCAAGTAACTCAGAACAGATGGATGAGAGGACACGCGCAAAGAGCCTGAACACAGAATTAAGGAGGACCTGAGGCCAACAAAGCACCAGCAAGTAGGATACTCGTACCTGGGTGGCAAATCTAAACCTGCTGCAGGAAAAGACCATGATTGACAGGGCTTCAGCTGCTGCTGCTGGGCTGGGGCACGTCTTAGCATGGGAAGCCACCATCACCCAGCTCCTAACTCACAGGGCTGTAATAGCTAATAGGAGACATACAAGTGTGTGCCTAGATGTGAATTGTAATTGATCTGCTATCCAGTGAGCGTAGGTTAGATGAAAAAGAAAATACTCCCCAAAGTGTAGATTCTTCCGCTGCAGAGTTAAAGAAGCTTTGTACATTCAAGAAGGCTTAAGTGGATCTGAGCATGTTCTCTGAAGAGGGCTTGGAAAACAGAGCACTGGTGTACACAAGACAGAGGGAGGTTTAAGTTGCTAGAAATCCCAAGCAGAGAAAGTACCTTTAGAAGATATCTTTCTACCAAATAAGCTTCTCTAAATGTCTTCATCGGAAGGAACTAATTTTCAGGTATATATATATATATATATATATATATATATATATATATATGTGTGTGTGTGTGTATATATATATACATATATATATATAAATTATATGTATAGTGTCTATTTATATACCTCTACTTTCCAAAAGACTATACATAATTCTAAAATGCAATGACGTGACCTTTTGTACATACTCTAACTGAGCCATCTTAGAGACATACACCTTAAAACTTTTACACAAGAGACCTTGGCACATGAATGAACTAAGGTCTAAGAGTGTGTATTCTGCCAGGGATATTACTAACTTTCTCACATCAATAAATAGCCACTCTTTGTAAACACTTTCCCTGTGTTCGGCACCACGTTAAAGGTTTCTCTGTGCGTCCCGTCATTTATTTCTGCCATTCTGTTTTTATCCCTGTTTCAAAACCGAACAAACCGAGGTGAGGGGTTAACTTGCATAGCCATCGTCACCCAGGTAGGAAGCGGCAGATACAGAACTGGGAAAGAGCTAGCTGTAAGACCCAAGCTCTCAGCAGATGGTAATCCAACTGGGAGGATAAAATAAAAGATAAATAAAACTGTCAGGCAATAAATGATAAGTGTCAAATGAGACGCGGGTGATAATGCTAGCGAAGAGTAATAGCCCTTGGTAAGTGCCATTGGCTGGTTTGGTAATAACAGGTTTTCTGTGTTCAGGTCTTCATCCTGAGGAAGTATGATAGCAGCCCAGGGCTTAAGAACAAGATGACTTAAATGATGGACTGGTCCTAGCTGGAGCCTCTATAGGTTTGTCATATTGAATGCCAGATGTCACCAGTTCTTTGTGCAGACAGGGATTCAAGAGCAGGCGGGTGATTTCCCACTGCTACAAATCAGCAGTTGAGAAGAACGTTGGTTTTAAATACACTCCCCACCATTTCCATTCTAACGATATCACTGAGAGTAACCAAGTAAAAAAACACCCAGAATCTCCTGACTGTATAAAGTTAAAGTATTTTTATTATCTCAGCTTAAAAAAAGAAAAAAAAAAAAAAAAAGGAATCAGCTAGAGTCTCTAGGTACGTTATTTTGCAAACACCAACCATCACATTAAGGACATCAACGGGAAGCGGGCTGATTTAGTTCCAACCCAGAGACGTGAGATAAACTACCAGGCAGGTTGCATTAAATCATTCCCGAAATGAATCTTCCAGATATCAAATCTACGCTTCTCAGGACAGTTTTATTTGCTAATAAGCCTAATAAATTGAAAGCTGTCAGGTCTGTCACGAGACACACACCCTGAAGAGCATAAACGGATGTGCGAATGCCAGCCTGTAGGCAGCAGGTGTGGCAAGGGGGTAGGGCTCCCAGGACTGGGGTGTGGAGGTTAAGCTGTGTATCTCAGAAGGGACCACTCAGAGTAGCTCAGGATTGATGTCATTGCTGAAGGAGTATGGGGACAGTGAAAAGAGCAAAGCGGGCCCTGGGGCTGGGACACCTGAAGCCTTATCAGTTTTAGCATCCGAAAGATGATGCTGTGTTCTGATTTTAGCTGCTTGTTTCTGATTGCTTTCCTTTCAGTGGAGTTTCGATTGACGTCTTTCCCCCTTGCATCGCCTCTCAGCTTGCTGATAAATCGCATCGGCCGATGGCGTCATCCTTATCATAAATGTGGGGTTCAAGACTTGTTCCTAAGTGGAAGCGCCAAACTCCCATCAATGCATTGCCTCCTTCAGGAATTAAGAACTTATTGCCCCCATATTAATATCCAATCCTGACACTGGTATGATAAAAAATGTACGGGGCTGGGAACCTTTGGTGGGTCCATGCCAAGGTGTGTCCCAGAGAAATTATGCCTAGTAACAGATTTGCTGTATAAGAGGTTTACTGGGGAAAGGGAAGGGAGCAGGGACCAGAAGAAGGGATAGGGGCAGAAAGACAGACATGTAGACAGGATGAGAGAAAGAGGGGGGAGGGAGGGAGGGAGAGAAGGAGGGAGGGAGGAAGAGAAAGAGAAAGACAGATAGAGAGACACAGAGAGAGAGACAGAGAGACAGAGGGAGGGAGGGTAGAACCGGAGGGAGTGCTGGGGTGGCTGCTGGTTCTTTTATCCATAACACACACCTGGCACACCTGGCAGGGGCAGGTGATAACTACTCAGCTGCTAGCCGCCCCCCCCCCCCCAGAGCAGGTCAGTGGAATCACTTGCACACTAATTTGTCCACAGGATTTGGAATGTAACAAACCAAAGATCAAATGTCAGGTTCATTTCAATGGGTAATTTCCCTTATCTGGATCAAGGTGATTAGAAAAATCAAGACCTTGTGGCTTTTGCCCTGGTCAAATATTATTAATACGAAGAGTCTGAAAACCATGAAGCTTTGGGCCCATTCGTAAACACTTTCTTTAGGATCTAGCACTGGGCCGGGTACACAGTAAGCAGTCAATCCCAAAGTTATTAACCCACTCTCTAGATCTGGTATCATCTGGCATAAGGGACCAGAAGTGGGGCCAGGCGAGGCTGGGCTCCAGGAACATCATGTGACATAGACCTGGTCGATCTGAAGAGAGCACCCCTCCCTCAGCAACCACAGTTGGTTCAGATGATAGGCACATCACCAAGCTGGGCTCAGTAAGGATAAATTCCAAAACTCTTACAGGAACCACTATAAAAAGTAACCCCCCTTTTTTCTGCCATTATGACTTGAAATGTGTTATGTTTGTTTCTTCATTGGGCTATAAGGCCTTAAAGCTAGGGCTCAAGCCTGTGATGAGGGAGCCTTTAGGAGGCCAGATAGCGAAAATGGGAGACTGGGGACCAGACACTGGAAGGTTTTACTCTCCCCTGGTTCTGTTCTAACTGCTCTGCTGCCTGCATACTACTATGTAAATAAACTCATATTCCTGTGTATGTATATTCTTGGCTCAGGGAGGGGCACTGTTGGGAGGTGTGGCCTGGTTGGAGTAGGTGTGTCACTGTGGATGTGGGCTTTAAAGACCTTCATCCTAGCTGCCTGGAAGCCAGTATCCTGCTAGCAGCCTTCAGATGGAGATGTAGAACTCTCAGCTCCTCCTGCACCATGCCTGTCTGGATGCTGTCCTGCTCCCACCTTGATGACGACCGGACCGAACCTCTGAACCTGTAAGCCAGCCCCAATTAAATTAATTCAAAGAGTTGCTTTGGCCATGGTGTCTATTCATAGCAGTAAAATCCTAACTTAGACATCCTGCCTGCTGTTGACTGTCCCTCTCACCATGGTTACAGCCACTTGCCATGACTTCACCTAAGACAGACTTAAATCTCTCTGAAACCAGGACCCCAAATACCCATTTCCATACACACCAGACCGAATGAACCTAGGGTACCACCAGGCTAGTTCAGTATCCTACTGCTTGAGCTATATCCCTAGTCCCCAACTAATCTTTTTTTAAGGTCATCCTATCAGGAACTAGGTTACAGCAATGTCAAAGTTCTGAATACACCTACTCACTAAAGAGGTTAGTGAAAATCAGGAAGCTAGCATCTGAAGTCTCAGTGGTATTTCTGAGCCACTAGATTAAACCCTTTGCCAAAAGGTTCACGATGTTTTAGTTTCATGAGCCACTAAGTTCCTTTTTTCTTTTTTCTTTTTGGAGTTAATGGCTTTACTCGTTGCAAATGAGAATCCTGAGTATCTCCAACAATCTATTTTGCTTTTAAACATGGTCTATAAACTGGGTTGCGTTAGGGAGTAGCAGACTGTATAAATTGTTGTGTCTGTCTGTGTGTTTCATTTTAGACAGGATAGACGGGGTCACTGGTCTATAGCCACCTACATTTCTGCTTACGCACAAGTTTTGTTTTTTTGTTTTTCTTGCTAACTGGTGTCTGCCTTAACCTTTGCTGTAACTATAACTTTAAATATATTCTTTCTCCAGGCCTAATGCTCGGTTGGCCTACAGGCATTTGGGTTCCTCCCAGGGACCTAGTGGTGGCTTATGTCATTACCTGCCATCACCAGATGAGATGCGCTACTGGCCAGCCTCTCTTCCTGTCCTTCTTTCTGTCTTTCTCTGCCCCCCTCTTTCTCTGCACTCAGGTCTGTCTGTCTCTATCCCTTCTCCAGGTCTTCACTCCCCTCCCTTCCCCCAAATAAACTTCCCTTACACCAGGTCTGTTACAAGGTATGATTTCTCAGGGGGACATCTTGGCACAGGGCCTGCAAAGTACCCTCTTACCCCTGCCTTCAGACCGCCACTACACAGCCTTCCTTATGTGTCTTGAATGGCTGGCCATCAAGGTGGCACCAGACATAGGCCAACTGGCTACTCTGGTCATGCCTCTTAAGCCTTCTTGGGTCATGGGGGTCACCGGAGTCTAGAATGGGGGTGACTGGTAAACAGACATCATTAGCTAGGGAATTTCTGGCTCTTGTTAAAAGCTGCTTGCAGCTCTATCTTGAGATGGAATATCCAAGAGCCGCTTAGGTAGAGAAAGCTACGATGGTCTGTACACAATACTATGGTGGACATAGGAAGACAAAGCAGAGAGGCGTTGTGTTGTGATCATAAAAAGGGAAAGAGCTATAAGAATATGTTCTGGTGGGGTGTGGGGAAAAGGTGGTGCCTCCGTGGGCCCATGCCGAGGCACCCCTTCCCCCTGAGGGACCAGACACAACACCAACATAGTATAGAATAGAGTTTATTTAGGGTAGGGGAGGGGAGTTAAGAGGGTAGCAGAGGCAGAGAAAGGCAGAGAGAAGGAGAGAGTAGAAAAGTAGGGGATGGCCATGACCACGTGGAGAGAGGGAGGAAGGGAATGAGGAGAGAGGGGGAACAAAGGAGCAAGAGGCAAGGGAGAGAAGCAGGAATAAGAGAGAGAGGAGGGGGCAAGCAGCCCCTTTTATAGGGCTGTGGGGGTGGAGTTTAGACAGAATGCTAACATGTTGTCCATCCTGATCACACCTAACAGAGGAGGTTATGTGCTTAGCATCTGAATTCACAGTTGTTCCCCACAGGGAGTTTAAGGTCCCAGAGAGTAAATAAGAGATTGGTTATTAATTTATACCTTCCCACGGACCTGAATATCCATGTTCCTTACCCCAGGACATTTGCACAGAGCTTGGGCATTCATTCTTAGAGAGTGACAGTGATTGCCCCCTCTCCAGCACCCCCCCCCCCCATTTTAACAGCAGCACATACTCTAGTGAAGACACCGTGACATTTTCCTAGACGAAAATTATTCCAAGCTCAAGAAAGGGATGGCAATATTTAGTAGGCAAATTAGTTGCTCAAAAATGCTCACTGATAAAATCCTTACTGCAAATAAAGGGAATTAAAAAAAAAATCTGATTTCAACCAGTCTGATTAATTCAAATTGTCAACAATCAGAGATGAATACAGACTCTGGGTTTAAAATACATGTGTTCGCAGAGTTTGGGTGTGCTGCTGGAAACTTCTCAACCTCCCTAATGCTGTGACCCTTTAATACAGTTCTTCATGGTGTGGTGACCCCCAACCATAAAACTGTTTCGTTGTTTTACTTCATAACTAAAATTTTACTACTATTATGAGTTGTAATGTAAATATCTGATATGCAGGATACCTCCTATGCAACCCACAGGTTTAGAAATGCTGTTCTAGAACATCAGGCAGGGCAAGGCAGAGCTGAGAGCAGTTACTCAGTTTTGGATGACTATCTGGCTAGGTCACCATGGATTAACCTCTCTGAGTCTTTATTTCATTATGGGCACAATCTTTACAATAATGTCTACTTATACCCCAGAGTATGGCTGCATGGGTCAAATGAAAAATGTGAAATGGCTCTGCAGAGCCAGGAAGCATTATGTAAATGGGAGGCATTAGAAGAGTGTTGGTCCTCTCTATATGTGCATTCATATACAGTCTATGAATAATACATGAGCTTCATGTGTCTCAGATCCATTTTGATCAATAATTTCACCTCCATGTCCACACAGAACATTAGGGACAGGCATTTTGGATTACTGCTTTGACAATAACTACAAAGGTATTGGGGAACATTCTGGAGAAAGGAAAACAAACAGGAAACAGCTGAGAGTCACTTTAAGCCACAAATTCCATCTGAACAAAACTCAGCAAATCCCTAAGCAGTAATTCAATAAACAAAGCCATTCACTCTATCCCACCCCCACCTCCCAAAGTCCTTGGTGGCCCAGCAGCGGCACACTTGAAGGTTCACTTTGTTATGCACAGTCCCCATTCTAGGACTAATCTTTTTATAATGAACTTAATCCAGTTAGAACTCCCTAGAATGGCCACATGTCAAAGTAATTGGATAACGGCCTGAGATTTTGTAATTATTCCTACTCCTCAAGCTGGGCTGGTTTGAATCTGCCCAGCCCCTCCCATCACTGACAACCCTTCCCAATGGGAAGAGAGGTGGGTAAGCTGTCTTGTAGGGTAGGGGTTCTAGGGGGAGCGGAGAAGCCTGAGAATGGAGGAGGTGGGAATCAAGCGACTCCTGGTAGACAATCTGTCTCTCCTAATAGGCTGCTCCCTGCAATAAAGAAACGCATACTTCTGAACGCGTAGGTGTCCCCACACCACGGGGAGGAATGATTAGCCCAGTTGAGGAAATGGCTTTGAACAATCTTGCAGCTGCTTGGGCACTGCTTCCCTTCCCTTCCCGGCTCATTTTCCAATTTACCTTCCCCGGACTGAGGCTTGCCACAGCCGCCTCTGTCTTCACCAAGTCCCCTGCAGCAGAGCACGACTCTGGAAGAAGCATGAGCAGACCCACCGATGGATGATTGGATTAAGGTGCCAAAAGCTTTCCCAGAAAACATACTGCTCAAAAGCACAGCAAAACTCAGGTTGGGGGTGGGGGCTTGGGAGGCGAGGAGCTTCAACAACCCTGTATGTGGTTGATAGTCTATGGGAAATCTGGACTCACCACTCACTGAGTTATTTTGTAATTAAAAAAAAAAAATCAAGTAGGCTTTTCTCTTGAACTAAGAGGGCAGTGTCCCCTACAAACCCTTTTCAGCACTGAGAGGGGACTGCCCTCTGTACCTCCATCCAACCTCAGGTGGCTGATAAAATACCCATGAGTCGGGAGCCCTTGCCTGGGGGATGCTGGAGGGAAGGAGACACTCTTCCCCAGCTTGGTCCATCTGCATCCTTGATATGTAAGTGCTGGGCGGGTAATGGGACAAGGGTAAGGCCAGCAACGTGTAGAAGGGGAATGAGACTCTGGGAATGTTAGCTGGTGCCACCCAGTCACACTACATTGATTCCCACCAGGGAGATGCATTAATAATTAATGATATAAAACCATCACCTAGGGAACAAAATCAAAGGGAGACCAAAGGCTTCTAGACAGGTGGCCATCACTGAGGCTGGGGAAATACTGGCACAGTGGTCTGGCCTCACTCAGGTGTGACTTCAGGCTAGCCCCCTGCCTGAAGTCCTAGGCACATGTTTTTCTTATCATATGTTCTAAGTTTGTCTTGGTCACTCCATACATATCAACACTGAGATAGCACAAAAAGTGTTCCCTAACTGCTTTTAGGCTAAGCCTGGGTGCTTCTTCACTACACATGGATCCAAACACGTGCATTTATGACTTTGTGAGGAGGTGGCCGGTGACTCACAGAAACCCAAAACCAGAAAGAAAAGAAACAGGGCTTTGGATCCACTAGTCTGAGCCCCATCTCTCCTGATTTACTCTAATCTCTGGACTTGTGTTTATTTTCAGAAGTGGATTAGAAGCAAGGGTTCTCTCCCTGGCTGTCAACTTGGAAGGCTGTCTGCTTTGGAAGACCTTGTTATCCCAGTGTTGGGCCTCACCTGTTACGCTTTACATGGTCTGTTCTCACTGAATTCTTACTGCAAAGCAACGGTGTGTGTGTGTGTGTGTGTGTGTGTGTGTGTGTGTGTGTGTAAAGCAAGCTCTCCATGTTCCCTCTGCTTGTTTACAGCAAATGTGGGATTGGGATCTGGCTCCTTGCTCAGAACACTGTGAATACTGGCCTGCAAATTCCTCCTGCTGCCAGTTTGGAAGCCTTTGTCCAGGAGGGTATATGAGCTGCAAAGGAGGGGCTCAGCCCATCCCAGTTATCCAAGCCCTACCTTCTTTGCACTAGAGAGCCAGACAGTCTTGGTATTGCTGTCAGGCTTGAACACTGGCAGTTCTACTGGTCCAGGATTTTGAGTCCTGACCCCCTAAATGCCTGCAGACTAGGCTTGTCCTGCATTTTCCTGGGTGTCTTCTCTAGCCCCAAGGGTGGCAGCTTCTAAGGAGAGTTTTTCACAGTCCCAGAAGTGCTCTCGGGTGTTGCTCACATAGCACAACAGTGACATCCAGGGGAGAGGCTGGGTGATGGCAGGGACTGCAGGTCTAACATGATATCCCACAGATCTGGGGGCTGGTTTATAAGCACATAGACCTTGAATCATTAGGGTGCAGGGATCTGGGGGGGGGCCTGTTAGCCTACAACCCAGTGATTGGCTGAGGTCTTTCTACACTGGTTGCAACCCTTCAGTTTGGTTAGTGGAAGACTGGGTGAGCATCTTCACCCGGACCACACTGAACCCCAGAAGCCTCTCTGATCTCATAAAATCTTCATTCACAGAACCTTTTATCAGGTGGAGAAAAAATTTCTGGAAATAAAATGAGTGTTGTCCTTCCCTTAAAGAGAAAGGGTTTTATAAGCAAATAGCTAAAGCACAGACAGGGGCGGGAGTTTTCTTCATGGTATTACCCATGTACTAATAGTTTAAAACGTACACGATTTATGCCCTTCCATTGGGTTTGACCTACATTATGAAGAGTAAGGACACAGAACAGAGAAGCAAAGAACAAGGGTAATTATGCCCTGGAGCACGTACATGTGAAACATGCGAGTGTTTAAACATTTAAACAGAAACCAGGGACCACATGGATGGAGAGGTTGCAAGAGTGGTGTAACAAGAGAGGAAACAGATCCTTGCCTCTGTTGGTCCCCTTCTGCATGGGGAGCCTTTGAGCAAATGCTGCCCTTGAGAGCCATGCTCTGCAGTGTCCTCTAGCAGACTCTGGTCCTGGGTCCCTCTGAAGCTGCTGCTGACAGCCTGGGTGTCCCCCTTCCACTCCCATGGGGCCTCTGCTCATTCCTCTTTTTGGCCAGGAGGTGGCAGCCTGGAGATGCTGCAGAAGGCTGGCCCAAAGAGGAGGCATGAAAGAAGAATATGACAGGGGCGCTGGCTGGTGATTTTTTTTCCCTGTTGCCAAGAGTCACCTCTGTCCTGACTGAGATTACCTCAGGGGTTTAGAGTTCTCACCAGAACTGGTTTAGGACTGAATGTCAATGGGAGGGCTGAACAATGGAAGAGGAATTAAGAAGCAATCACTTTTGGGAAAGAGGCCAAAGGGAAAGTGCCCTGAAAGCTATTGTCCGTAGCTTTGGTAAAGGAGGTAAGTGGCCAAGTGATACCCCTACCCCTACTCCACCCCCACCACACACACACACACACACACACACACACACACACACACACACACCTCTTCCAGACCGGATTCCTTTCTCACCATATCATCATACTGCTCTGCCCAGGTCCTGATACAGAGTTGGATACCCTACGGATGCCAATCACCATCTGACTTGTAGTTACGATAAAAGGAGGGTATTGGAGCCCTTAAGGTGAGCTATAGGTCTCTGGATGTAAAGGAGAGTCAGAAAAGGAAGATGTTCAACTGGGAGTAGGCAGATGTGATCCAGCTGCAGATCCAATGCAGAGCCAGAGCCTGTGGGGCGGCAGTTAAATGCAAAGTGGTGGGGGTCCTGTCCTCCGAACACTTGAGACTTCGTCTTGGCTCTGGGCACACTTTGTGGGTCCTTCTGAAGTAGGTTTAGGTATGTGTGTGTGTCGGGGAGGGGGGGTTCTTCTCTCTCTGGATATTTTCAAGCAAAAGAAAGTCTGGGGAGAAAGGTTTGTAGAACCAATTTGTTGCAAGAACCAGCAAGGCTAAGAATTTACTCCCCCCCCCCTTCCCTCTCTTAGTAGATTTTTCTCCTACTGGCTCTAGGGAAAACACCTAACATGAGCCTAACACATATGATGCACCATGAGAAGATTGTTTTGTTCAGATTGAGAAGGCCAGAGCTCTGTTACTTAAGGGAGTGGTGGGTTATCCATTGTCTCTCCTGCGGTAGTCTCAAAGGTTCCTGCAAATACCACAAGCTCTGCTCAGATGAGCTCAGGGTCCACTGTAGGCAAGGAGGGGGAAGACCCAGTGCTTGGCTCTGCCCAGCCACCTGATGAATCACTTTGGATTTATCTTTTGGGGCTGAGGAGGAAAGAGGCAGACCGTCATAGTTTCCAGTCCTTGGAGGCTCCTCGGCAGACACCCTTACCTCCAAATTGCTGGGGGTCAGAATTCTGTGGGGATAGTACCAGCGTCTGCGCTTTGAAGAAGCATTTTGGGAAAAGCTTCGGGTCAGAATCAGGTACCCTAGGACAATTTGAACCATGGGATTCCCTTCACTGAGGATGTTCCTGGGTCCTGCAATCTCACTTGTAAATCTTCAGCAACCTGCCTGTGTCCCAGTAAGCTAAGGTTTTCTTTCGATTACCATGTCCCAAGAAAGGCCAGGAAGTCACCAGGCCCAGAACAGGGCATGATAAATAGAAAGGAGCAGGGGCTTCAGCGAAGTCTCCATACTGTACCACACACAGATGGGTCCACGCACCCTAGTCCCCGGAGCAGATCAAAGAGATGACCTCGCCCGTTACAGCTAATCCACCGTCGAGAGAAACATGACACCCAAACCCCTTCAAAAGCACCTGGCCTGCCGCGTGCACGTTAGACACAAAATGGACTATGAGAGGCAAGCACAAGTAACAATACAATTAATTAAATGTGTCAGAGTGGGGGATGAGCCATCTCTGGGTTAGGTTCAGAGGCTAAAGAATAAGGCAGGTTGCCCTCAGATTGCCCATGAAGATAAAGCATTAGATGGCTCTGGTATTGTAGATGTTTGCATTCCCCACTAAATCCATAGGTTGGAACCCAATTGCCCACGTGATAGGATTTGGAAATGAGACCTTTGTGGGGTGGTGAAGGTGGACTCCTTCTGAATGAGTTGAGTGCCCTTACCGAAAGGACTCTAGAGAGCTTCCCTGTTCCTTATCCTATGTGAGAATACAGCTTAGAAAGTGTCATCTACAAGACAGGATTCAGGCAGGCCCTTGGTACACACAGCACCATCTGGAGGCATGACTGTGGACCTCCCAGATTTCAGAGCTGTGAAAAATATGTCTGTCCTTAGAAGTCTTACCAAGTCTATGTATGGTATTTTGTTACATCATCTCCAGTCCATTAAGTCAAATAGAGGGAGGAAAATGTTTGCTTAAAGTTGTCAAGGTTTTAGTTCATGGGCTACATAGCCTCTGTTACCAGGACTCAGTGCTATGGTAGCCCGTTCATGAGGGTGCCTGACTATTCTAATAACACCTGATTTAAGACAACAGGTAATTGGACAGATCTGACCCAGGAGCTTGTTCCTAAGATCATGGTTTGCTGACCTCTGCTACCGAACATAAAAATGGAGGACAGTCCCACTTTATAATAACTGTCTGTCTCAGAATGCCCCAGGCACGGATAGAGCAGAGAGGTGAGGAGCAGGTCTGTGTTTTCCATCTCGGGCTCAACTGGGCATTCATTGACAGAATGGCAGGTGGAATCGCCCAATAAATAAATGATTTATCCACCTCTCCCTGTTCAGTACACAGAGTTAGATTCCGTATAAGTTGAACATTACCCTTCCCAATCAAATATATAAATATAAAAACAAGCATCCAACCAGGCTGTTTATTTTTTCTAAGTTCAGTGAGTTATTCTATCGTTATCCTGGGGTTTGAGAGTACAACCCATCTAAATCACGATTGGCAAGAGGGAAAATGTCATAAAAGGCAGATTTGGTCCCTTTCTCTCAGGAGATACAGTCACAAAGAGAAACATAGGCCCCAGGGTGGAGGATTAAGTGAGGCCATCCAGTGGTGTGGGAAAGGACTCTGGATATTTTTACTGCCAGCCTTCTGCAACAGAATAATACCTGTGTTTTCCATAGCATGGTCCAAGGCAAGCGTTCTCCTGAAAACCTCATCGATGCCTGGTCTGGGATATGAAGGCAGGGGCTTAGGCCTCAGCTAAAGGAACAATGGGATTCCTAGCTGTTAATAGTGCTTATTAGTAAAGAGAACATGGCTTCAGGCTACAGAAAGGAGCTATGCCATTCTGAAGGCAAATAGAAAAGTACCTGGCCTCCCAAGGGAGCCCCCCTCCCCTTATCAGAGAGGCATTCCTGCTGAGCCCTTGTCTGATCCAGGTCCAGCCCCACCTGTTGCTCTCCTGTCTATGCCTCATGAAGAGAAGTCACTGAAGAATGAAGGAGAACTTTAGCAGGACTCGAGACACAGTTTGAGGGCTTTGCAGTACAGGGCTGGGAAGGGGGAGAATATGCCATGCAGTCACACACAAAGGCAGCGAGAAGGCCAACCTAGACCCCTCTCAGCCCAGAACCAGACTCAAAACCCAGAAGGCCTACCTTGGCCCATTGCTCAAACCGATCTTGAATCTTCTGGTACTTCTTGGGGCTTGGGGGTAGGTAGGAGGCAGCACAAAAGAGTTGGGGAACAGTTTTAATGAGAAATATTCCCCCAAAGTTCCCAAGTGCTGTGAGTTATAAATGAAGCCATGAATCATGGGGCTGCCTGCAATATTTTATAAGTGGTGTTGGAAAACCGCCTCTAATAAACTTGGGGGAAGATGGATCACCTTTCTGGAAAAGCAGAAAAGGATGTTGGAGGTATAAATACACCCAAAGACTGTGATCCCTCTAGTGACAAAGCCAGGCAGCCCCACCTCCACCCTGTGCCCGGTGCTCCAGCTGTAAGTGCTTTATGACTGGGGGCTTCGGGTGCTTACATTTCAGGCCAATTGTTGGCTCACATCTGCTATTACTTCCCTGAGTTGCAGCATTCCAAATCCAGATCCCTTAGCCCCGAGAAATCCCGTCCCCACATCTTCCCCAGTAGCACAGAGGTCCCATGACCGCAGTGGTGGAGGAGGAAGAGGAAATGCCAAAAGGGCTGGGAGAAAGAATGGAAATAGAATCAGAGGAAGAGGGTAAGGAGAGACTCTAAAGAGGAAAGACGGACAGGGCAAGAGTGGGAAGATGAGCGAGGGCAACGAGCCTTGTCTTGAGACATAGGTGTTAAGGCAAAAATGATTCATGGTCGTGTATGGGGAGGAGCTGTGATTCCATGGAAATACCCCACTAGGGGTAAAAATGGCCATCCCAAGAGTCTTGTCCCATGACTTGAGATTCGTTTCCCAAGTCAGGTAATGTGGGCGGGGTACAAGACTAAGTGGACACATGCATATATGAGCAAGTGGAAACTGGCTTGGAGTTTCTTTCTCCTCTGACCCAAGTTCATTTTTTCTTCTTTTTTTTCCCCCATCTCTCTACATATCTTACTGTTTTCTCTGAATGTGAGGAGACATTTGGACCTAGAGCCAGACTTTGTGGCCAGGGGTCCTGGTAACAATGATGCCGAACATGGTAGGGCAGAATTTTTATTTGGGACCATGCCACAGCTGTAGGCCAACTGCTATGCAGCTTTGGGCAGGGGGAGAACAGACTACTTGGGATACAAACAGAAACTGGCGACAAACTTATGGCTAAGGAGCTGGTGAACCAAGAATAAATAGTTGCTTCAGTCATACGAAAAGAAACGGTAGAGGTAAGGAGAGGGTCTACCTAAATTGACTTGCTGGGAATTCCCGCTGAAGGCAGGCCAGAGTGATCAGACATCATCTTCAGTCAGGGTGATGGAGGATAAAGGATATCAAAGGTATTTGGGTAATGGGGTGGGGGAGGGGATTTGGACCAAACCAGCTTAGCAGTCTTGCAGAGATGAACTAGAAAGTCTGAGAGTCAAGCCCTGTTTGGGAAGAGGATTTAGAGAAGTCTGCTTGAAGCTAGAGAAAGGATAGAGTCCTGGGCAGTGGAAGGGGAATAGAGGCTCCTCCTCCCACCACCAGGGCCCTAAGCAGCTTGGTTCAACTGTGTGGAGTTCACTCAGGAGGTGTATCCGAGTTTATCACGCCCTGGTCACCCAGGCAGTGGGCTATGACTCCAGGAAACAGCCCCTAGGAAGGGTTTCATAGCCTCTTAGCAACTGTAGAGACTACAGTTTGGTGGGGGAAATGGGGTGGAGATGAGAATCTTTTCTTGCTTGGCCTGTCTCTACAAACAGTCAGGAACTCAGCTGGCTCTCATCTTTAAAATGAAGCTAATGATAAACATCTCACAGCATTGTGGCAATTAAAGGAAGATAATTAGTGGAAAGCCCTCTGTGCTCGGAGGCCCCTCCTAGCTTCCAAACACTGATACGGAGCCCTGAGCCTGGCAGGTATGTGGTAGATGCTCGACACAGCCTTGCTGAATGAATATAGGTGCTGAATGGATTCACGCCCACACTCTCTTTGGGGGGCTCTGTCATTTACTCTCAGCCCAGGGAATTGGGGCAACAGAATCAAACATTTACTGTGCACAGAGGCCTCATGCATAAATATTTATTTGCCCTTCAAAATGTTTCTCCTGCTGCCGGCGGCTAAGAAGGGAAGAAACGCTATATTTAAGCACCAGAGTTGACGATTTCTAGACTACAGCCATAATGGGGCCCCAAATAGGTTTTTCCTGTACAGCTGAGAGCTGAGAAAATGTTGCTTCAAAGGTGTCATTTCTGCCCCGGGGAAACAGGTGTCAGTCCAGAGCCTAACAATTCACTGAAAATTGTCTTACTCCTGAAGATCAAGCATAGGAAAGAAGAGGCAGGGGAAGGTGGTAGATTTTAGGCGCTCACTTGGTTCTCTGAAGGAGTTAACCTCAGCCAGCTTGGATAAATTCCTGAGTCCTAACTGCTCACCCATGAGCCAGGAGCAGCCCCAACTTTGTAAAGCTGAGAGGAGAGGGACACAGAGAGTAGACATAACAAGAAAAGTATCTGGTATTCACAAGGTTCTCCAGCAATGTTCTCAATTGGTCACCATCCTTATTCACTTATTTTAAAAAAACTAGCAAACACTTGGAGGGATCTTTGAGAGTAAAGGAAAGGAATTCGTTTCTAGTACCTGTTGGCTTCCAGCTCTGATCTGGTTTACATCTTACAGAGCGGATATAATTGCATTTGCCAACAGAGGACACCATGGCCACCACTTGACATATGAGAAAGCCAGTCCCTTCAGACAAGGATGTTACCTGCTCAAGGTCACCTAAGATCCAGGTCCCTGGTTGCCTGTCTCCACAGCTAAGATCTTAGCTCTCCCAGGAAAGAATATAAGCTCTTAAGGTAATCACAGGCAGGCAGGTGAGAGAGATCAGAGAGTAATGACTGTGCATTGTGGGAAGAGGGTGTGAGTAGCTGTCGGTTGCCATAAAATGGCGCTGGATGGCGCCGGCCATGATAGCCTGATCTTCTGACTTTCCAAGGATTAGAAAACTTGGATGTTTAGTAGTGACAACTCTTTTAAAAAATCCCTGTGTGTCATATGTAATCTGAAGTTCAAAGCCAAGAACCATGACCCTGTCTCATTGCGTGACCTTTCTGTCGGAAAACTTTAAGTGTCTTTTGGGTTCTGCAAACACCTATTCCCCGACCCACCAGGTTCAGACCACCTCTTGGCGCCGCAGGCCTTCTCCACAGCAAGACCCGGCTCCCCAGGTGTTTCCTATTTAACGTTAATGTACAGATCCTAACAGGAGCAATTTATAAGTTTGACATTGTCAATGGTGGTCTGAATGGCTTCTCACACTAATACAAAGGCTGCCAGAACCCATTAGCAAATCAATTGGGTAGCTTGGTGTTTTTGAAAAGAAAATTATTTTTCTATTTTTCCAGGTTAGACGGTAATGCTCCCTGGAGGGTTAGACAGTAATTCTCCCTCATGGGGGCTTCTGTGTAGCTGATTTGTGTAAGTGGCAACACCTAACATTTGAGACTAAGCTTTGAGGCTAAACTGTTTCTCACTTTCCTAGCTTATAACCTTCCCACTCATCAAGAAAAGGCTCATGCCTGCTTAAGTAGTTCAAGTTCCTGGTTTACCCTGGGCATTTCTTCAAAACATTTTTTTTTTTTTTACATTTATATCCCTCCCTCTCCCTCCACCCTCTTCATGCAGGTGCACCATAGCACATATGTAGAGGTCAGAAGACAACAATGGAATTCTTCCCATCATGTGGGTTCTGGGTTCTGGTGATCAAATTCAGGTTGTCGGGTTTACTTTTACCTGCTAAGCTGTTCTGCCAGCTCCCCTAGGCCCTTCTATTGGTCAGGCTATGCCTGGTCTTGAACCTACAAGGGCAAGTGGAGTGCAGACACACGATCCCGTAAAGCGTACATTAGACTCAACCGTGAGGGCACGTCAGACTGCACCTTACAGGGGCCAGGTGTGGGAAATGTCACCACCGCACCGACTTCAACTTTTGTTGGGCCCAGGGATGACCATGGGCTTAGTGCCACTGCTATATGGTTTTCTTAAGAGCAGGAGTGAAAGCCTCTATAGAAAGGTGGTAGTGGGGGAGGGGAAGAGAAGCAGCACGGTGTGCCCACGGGGGGAGAAAGATCTCTCTGAAGGTGAGTCCGTTTATGTCTTGCTCTAAGACAATGGAGGGAGACTCCCTCCTGACTGGCTCTACCCCTCCCTATAGAGCATCTCCATCAATAGCTCCAACCTCTGGGTTTTGGTTGCTGAAGCCACGGATTCTGTTGTTACAGTGGATCAGAACCGAGAGGAGGGGCTTGCCAGGCAAACCTTTGAGTACCAGCCATACTGACACCTATAACCTGTAGCCACACCAGGTGCTAGCAAGTGCATTGTGGGTTGTCAGAGGGGAGAGGGAGTTAGACAGTGGCATCCCTGGAATTAGAAATGAAACAATGAATTCTCCTAGAGAGGAACCAAATTCTCCCACACCTCATTTCAAGTGTACGGCTATTGATCACTCACCTACACTCTCTGTTAGAAGGGATGGTTCTTCAAAATGAATCCAATATTCTAAGGCAGCAGTTCTCAGCTTTCCTAATGCTGTGACCCTTTAATACAGTTCCTCATATTGTGGGGACCCTCCAGCATAAAATTATTTCATTGTTACTTCAAAACTATAATTTTGTTTCTGTTATGAATCATAATGTAAATCTCTGATATGCAGGACAGCTGATAATTCACCTCCAAAGGGAAAAACAAACAAACAAAACAAAACAAACAAAAAAAACCACCAAACCAACCAAACAAAAAAAAAAAACAAAATAAAAACCAAAACCCTAAAAGCTATGACAGTTTTCATTAAATCAGAGTCCAAGAAAGCCATGGTAAATGTTCTCTGTGTGGGAGAAGCTGGCTTGGGGAAACCTGTCTAATAAGCTAGATCCAAAGTATAGTTGACGGGATAATAAAGTCTATTAAAAACAATCTCCAATGACAAGTCTCAACCAGCTGATCCACAAACTATCAAACAGAAGAAAACTTACCTTTTAAAAAATATTTTCTTTGAAAATATCGGTGAGCTAGCCACAAGGCCAAAGCTATCACTTAATCACAGAGCGGCCCGCTTCTCAGCGCAGTAGGTATTTTTGTTAACCCAAAACCCTTGAAAAGCGTCTCAACCTTGGAACTTACTGGGAAAGATTCTGTATTTCAACTCTTACAGATTGGGCCATCTCAGGCTTTAGTTAGTCACCCATCACAGGGCCTGATATCTCTGTGCTATGAACACGTAGTTTCTGATCCAAAGGGTCTAGGGGTAAGATCTAGGGTACCACATTTCTAACAAGCTTCCGGAGGAAGCCAAGCTGTCTCTCCTGGGTCAGGGCAACCAGGGCTGACATGGCTGCTTGCTGATCATGGCTGCTGTCAGACCTGCTATTTCTGGCACAACTATTATTGTATCTTTGGGTCCTGATGACAGGAAGTGAGGTGTGTAGTTTCAACTAGCAACTCCAGAGACTCTGCCACACCTTCAGGTGTGTATGTGTAGAATGGGTTGGGGAGGGGAGGGAAGTAGGGAAGGAGAGAGTAGGCAGTGAGATTGGGAGCGGAAGGGGAGTGGGGATGGGTAGGCAGTGAGGAGGGGGAGGGGGAGTGGGGATATCGGTAGGTGGTGGGGAGGGAGAGGGGGAGGGGGGAGGGAGGGGGGGGGGAAGGAAGTGGGAATAGGGAGGAAAGCGGGACACAGAGGGCCAAAGAGGCAGTGGCTCCCATTCCTGGTGCTGTACTTTGTCACTGTATATATGACCTTATACAGGTCACTTGACAGTTCTGAGTTTGATCATTCAGCTCAGGCATGGGAGCTAAACATCACTGGAGTCCTATCTGGTTCAGAAATCAAGAATTATCACTAAACCATTTAATTTTTGCTTCCTCCCCTGCCCATAACTGCCTTTCTCAAACCTTTTTAAGGGGCTGTCATGAAATACTGCCTTTATACTTGTATGTACACACACACACACACACACACACACACACACACAGGATAAAAAGGAAAGACAGATTCATATTAGGGGTATGTATAATGGTGTGCAAGTGTGTGGGTGTGCATGCATGTGTGTGTTGTATGTGGAAGGCTGAGGACAACTTCCAGTACCTTCTTCAAGGTGTTATCCAGCTTCCTTTTTTGAGTCAGGGTCTCTCTTTGGCCTGGAGTTCTCTGAGTAGCTAAGGTGGATGGCGAATGAGTTCTAGGGATTTGCTTGTCTGTACTTCACCAGCCTTGGTATTACTAGTGGATGCCACCATGCCCAGTTAGCCATGGCATACTGAGAGAATAGAATATTCTGACACATAAAACCTTCTGATGAAGCACACATGATTACCCTGTAAGCCATTTACTTACCAGATATTTTAAGAAATTAGGATATAATCAAATTCACTTAGCAAAAAAAAAAATTGTTTTTCTTATTTTTTCTCTGTTGGTTCAGAAAACCTTCTGGCAGTTGGGCTCCAAGGACCTCATTATGCATGACATCAGCTCTCCAGCTGGCAGGACAGAGACTTAGGAGTTCACGGCTCCAGGGAACTCTATGTGGAGCTCATGTCCAGCTGCCTGTTTTTGGAGAGTTTATTATCCGTCCTTTGGGTTTTACGTGAATTATCTTTTTTATAATCCCTACAAAATCCATGTAAGACAGGTATTATCATCTCTACAATGCAGATGAGGAAACTAAGGCCCAAATAAATGAACTGCTTAGGAAACTATCAAGCAGGATGGTACAACGGAAACTCAACTTTCTGAGTCCTTATTCACTATGACTACCATTCTAGCTTGCTTGGCTACCATCCTAGCTTGCTTCTCAGTTGCTGAGATAAAACCTTCTGATCAAAACAACTGGAGGAGGAAGGGATTTATTTAGCTTACCCATCCCAAACACAGCCTGTCACTGAGGGAGGTCAGGGAGAGAAACTGGAGATGAGAACAAGTGGAGGGCACAGAGGAATTGCGCTCAGCTCACTGGCAGCTCGCTCCTCAGACTCAAATTCAGCTCTCTTTCTTACACTCCCAGGAGCCCTGGCCAAGGATGGTGCTGCCTTTAGTAGGCTGAGCTGTCCAACATCAATTATCCAGAAAATGCCTCAGAGACTCATGTACGCGTCTATCTGATGGAGTCAGTGGCTCAGTGGAGTTTTCCTTGTCCTAGATGATCCCTGTTTCTGTCATGTTGATAAAACAAATCCCCCAACCTAACCAGAATAGCTACACCTATAACACACAGCAACTCTTTGACAGAGAGTTTAGGAAGAGAGGAAGGAGGAAGGACAGGGAGAGGAGACAGATGGTTGGTTGCCTGCAAGGGGCAATATGATATGAAAGTGTGTGTGTGTGTGTGGGGGGGAAGTACAGCAATGTTCTCTCTCCCACACTCTATAAACGTACCTTCTTCCAAATCCTATCACCCAACACATTCGATTTCCTTCTCACCCAAGGCTTATAATGAATCGTATGGTAAGTTGTGTCTCTTTGGACTAGCATGAAGCCAAAGATAACAAATACGTACAATGCATGGCCCCACTAGCTGAGACCTGGCAGACATCACTAATCAATCACAGCTCCTTACCCTAAGAGGCTGAATGTAGCCTTGCACTCTTGCTGGCAGAGGCCTCCAGGCAGGCACAGTCAGTTCTTTCAGGTTGGGATTTAAAAAGAAAGCAGTAGCTCTTCACTAGTAAGTCTCATGGGTACTGTGGCAAAGTAGAAATAGCAGGTGTCTGGGGATGGGGAAATGTGAGTTTTTACCTTGGCTTAGACAGGAACTTGTTTGTGACCTTGTATAAGTTATGTCTCATCCAGGGGCCCGGTTTACTTCTCTGTAAGTGAAGGAGTGGTTTCTGTGCCTTGGGGAACTTAGTGTTTCTCCCAATAATAACATCCTAGGCTCTGACAGGCGCTCAAAGCCAAGTGGAGTTCCTGAAGGCAGAGAAAGGCCCTGTCTGTGTTAATAGGACTATGTAGCAAACTTGTGTAAGAAAATATACCCACAGATGTGAAAACCACCCCGGAGAGCCCACTCTTCACCTCGTCCGTACCTTTGCTGGATAAAGCTGTAAGTGGAAGAAAAAGCAAAGCAAACACAGAATCATTTGTTCAAATTAAGAGAGACAAGCTGGCACGGGACCCACCTCCTGGCCGGCAGCAGGTGGTCTCTTTGGACTGGAACCTCAAGTGCAGGGGCCAAAAATCTATCCTAAGTGATGTGGGAAGTGGGATTTGCTGCCTTGCAGGGATCGCTAGTTCGCTCCCAGCCTTTGTTCTCTCTGTGCCCAGGAGGGAGCTTACAGCTGACACAGGCATGGCTGCGGCTCTCTGCACAGCCCCTGTCACAGGGGCTGACATTCAGTGGGTGCTCTGTGTCGAGGCACCGCCAGCTGCTTGCGCCCTCCCTCCCAACAATCCCACAGAGTAGTGAGCATTGTTAGCCTTTCTTGAGAGTGAATTTAATAAAGGCTGCGAGGTCGAGTTAACTGATCGGAGGTAACACATTAACAAGGATTCAATCCTAGACACTGGGACTCCAAGAGCCCTCGATTTTAGCCCGACATTCCGGTTCGCTTAGCATGGCTGTTACTCCCAGAGAATTTTAGAGACCTTATTATCTTCCCTGAAGGGCAGAGGTCGGGTGTGGATTGCTTACTGCTGTGCCTACGATGCCCGGCAAGAGGGACAGCATGCCAACAGCAGGCGTCAACGAAACTTGGATGAATGCACACACAACTTGATAATCCGATGGATCAGGGGCTCTCAACCTTCCTAACACTGTGACCCTTTACTACAGTTCCCCATGTTATGGTGACCCCCCCCCCCCACCATAAAATTATTTTCATTGCTACTCCGTAACTGTAATTTTGCTACTGTTATGAATCGAAATGTAGAAATCTGTGTTTTCTGATGGTCTCAGGTGGCCCCTGTGAAAGGGCCATTTGACTCCTAAAGAGGCGGAGAACCACTGCAATAGAACCTAACAAATAAGTATTTAAGGGCCAACATGCCTTCCTTAAAAATGCAAACTTTCTGGAAAGAAGAAGGATAAATTTATACTCTAAGACAGTGCCGGAGCACAGTTGTGCCTAAGAATGCTTACCTGACGATGCCACAGAAGCCTGTTCTGATGGTTAGGCAATGGCAAACACAGCTAACAGCACATTTCCTAACCCACCGCTCTATCCTTAAGTGACTGTACTTACTAAATGCCTGCTCCAGGTCAAGTGTTGTGCTAAGGATTTGATAGGATTGGCTTCTTTTGTGGTCATAACAACCAGAACTGGCTACAATTCCATAGCTCCTTTACAGGTGGAGGAATCGGAAGGATCGCATTGTTCAAGATCACAAACAGAAGAATTAAGTGGTGGAGTTATAACTCACACTTGAGCCCGAGTTCCAAGCACCACCATCATGCCACATCAAGAGGTTACCTCCTGTGCAAAACTCCTGGAAATTCAGATGTACCTTAGGCTTGGTTCCCTATCACTACGACAGACTGCAGTTGGGAAGCCTAGAACTGTGCAGATGCCATTTTACTCCCATGACGGAAGTCAGCCAATGGCAGAATCAGTTTCTTAGCACAAAGAATGGAGATGCAAAAAGAAACTGGGTCCTTGAGGACCTAATGGAACCTAATTGGGGTGGTATTCTGGCAGTTAGGAATATTACAGCTTATCTTGCCTAGGTTTTGATGGTCTGGTTTGAGAGACAAGAGAGAGGCATGGAATAGCTAATACAGACACTGGAGGTTTAGATGTATATCAGAGGTTGTGAGTTTTATATGTTTTTGTGCCTTTACTAAGTGAGTTATGTAGTTGCAGGCAAACTTCTCATCTATAACCTGTTTACAACTTTCTGTCAGATGGGAAGCTCCCAGTAAACAATAGCTAATATCTTCTCAGTTCAAATGGCATGTGACTTGGAAGGGGAAACCAAGGGCCAAGAAATGTAGGAGTGGCTCCATAGGGCTGGAGAAAGAAACCCACCCACTTCCTCAGTCAGCTACAAATGGTACTGACTAGGAACATGCGCCTTAGATCTTCTTGCCTTCATTTCCCTCTTTCTGCCCTAATCCTGGGAACCTTCAAAGCCCATTGCCATTCCGATAGTCATGGCTCAATGATGGGAGTTGGTAACTGTTCCTTCTGCATCCTGGCTCATGCCAAGCTTGCAAGAGAGAATGACTCACGATCACATCGGATTATATAACAGAGCCAGTTCACACTCAGGTCTTTCTGAGTTGAAAGCAACACAGAGGAAGCCAAGGTGGTGACTATTGGAAGGGAACTATCTGGGGTCTAATAAATGTTTGCAGTCATGGAGTTAGAGAATATTATAACCAGACCCTGGAGCACAGAGAAGATGAGGCTAGGAACACACAAAGGTGTTTGGTTTGGCTCACATGCTACTTTAATAATGAACTGTAAGCTAGAAATCCGAATTTCCACCTTTTCTTAGGGGAAAAGATCTGAAACAATAATCTTTGCAACGCTATATAGTATATGCTGGACAAAGCTGCCTCTGGGAAGAACACTGTTACAAGTCAATGAAAACTCAAGCCAGCGAGTTTCAAAGGCTCAGAGGTAGATTTGAAGGCAAGGTTGGTTCAATTAAGGGCCCGATTTCTTTTGCATCTCCACTCTTTGTGCTAAGAAATTGATTTTGCTAGAAACTGACTTCCACTGTGGGAACAAAGTGGCAGTTACAGGGTTCTGGGCTTCACAACAATGTTCTGATCTAGTAGTTTATGGGAGGCTGCTGTGATCCTCCCTTTTCCTTGCCCTGTTTTAGGAACATGCATGCACACCATGTGTTTTTGTTTAGCCTGACACATGCCAAGCACAATTTCCATAGCTCATGTGCTGGTGAAAGATCTCAAGAGGTAGAACAAGAGGGTCTCTGGCCCTCATCTCCCTGTCCCAGTGAGTCCTCAGGGTATCTGGAGCGGCAGCTTTCTTGGTCATGGTTTGGGGAATGTCAGCAGGCTCTCACAATTTAAAGGAACAACTCATCTCATGTACAAAAAGCTGGGATGGGTGCACAGTCATCCCAATGTCGTCTTTTAGTGCCTCTCACTTGACTGATGCTTGTCACCTTGTAAACTTTGGCCACTAAGCTCTCATCACTTCAAATCACCCAGTCCTTCCCTTTACACTGCTATTCTTGACTGAACACCTCTGTCGGGATTCAGGGAAGGTCTCTCTAAAACAGGTAGGCTCCCCAGACTTGCCTCTACACTCTGTGTTCCTTTCATGGCAGGGGCATGCGTGGTTATTTGTCATGTTTATTTTTGATGTTTTATTTGTCCAGGGGTCAGCAAACTGTGGCCAGTGAGCCAAGGTCAAGTTCAATAGGTACTTGCTTTTGAGTTTTCAGCACGTGTGTGTAGACATACTCATGGGTGTGAAAGTGTGTGCACATGCGTGTATGCATACCTGTGGAGGTCAGAGGTCAACATCATGTGACTTACACAACTACTTTCTACATCAGTTCTCAGGAGAGAGTCTCCCACTGAATCCAGAGCTTGCCTATTTAGTCAGACCAGCTGGTCTTCAAGTCCCAGGGAGTCCCATGTCTCTGCCTCCTAAGTGCTGCAATTGCAGAAACACGTCCTGCTGTAGCTAGCTTTTTCACAAAGACTCTCTTGCTTGCATGGGAGATACTTTACCCACTGAGCCATCATCCCAGTCCTCGAATACACTGTATTTCAGGGAAAGGGTCTAGCCATGTGTCCCAAGCTGTCATGAAATATGAGGTATAGTCCAATGTCTTGAACTGATAATCTTGCTTCAACCTCCCAGTGCATAGGTGTAGGCCACCCAGCTCAACTCAACTCATTGCCTCTTTTTTTTGGTTGTTCTGTTTGTTTTATTTTTTCATTTTTTGGTTTGGTTTTTATTTTTTTGTAAGTGAAGTTTTCTTGAACTACAACCTCATTCCTTTTTCAGCCATCTGATAATCTGTTGATATCTTGCCATAGAGGGCAGAGATAAGTAGCCCTGACAGATACTTTGGAGCTGTCTAAGCAGACAATCTTTGCTATCTGGCCAGTTACAGCAAGAGTTTAGTGAGGCCTGCATTCAGCTGTCAACTCCATGAAGTAGAGGCTGTGTGCATCTTGTTCTCTGATGTGTTCTCGGTGTCTAGCCCAGAGTCTG
>JADRCD010229286.1:0-20515 GCA_019843815.1 Montemys delectorum
TCTTGTCTTTAGGTTAACTATCCATTATGAATCCATTTGCATTTGTAGTGTGAGCTTAAAGTCTGACAACATTTTATATGTATCTATCCACTTGTCCCAGCACCTTCACTTGGAGACCTTCTTCTTGAAGTGTCTTGGCATCTCATGGAGCCAGTTGACCATGAATTTGAAAGTGTTTTGTGGACTCTACTCTGTTTTGCTGACTTATATATCTGTCACATGTCAGCAACATATACTTGTTTACTGTAGCTTTATATTGAATTTTAAAACTGAGATTGTGAGTCCTCTTACTACCAAAATTGCTTTGGTCCTTCTAGGTGACTTATATAAATTTTAGCACCAACTGATTTTGTTGTTGTTGATTGCCTGATAACCAGGTCTTAATTTAGCTGTCTTTGAACTCCAAGGTCATTTAGTCTCACCTTGCTGAGTGCTGGGGTTATAATGCCTATAATCATATATATGTGTGTGTGTGTGTGTGTGTGTGTGTGTATAATATATATATGTAATGTGTATATATGTATATATAATATATACATATAGTACATATATGTGTATATATATAAATGCACACACACATATATTTATGGAGAGAGAGAGAGAGAACTCTGTCATTGAGCTTTATTCCTATTTCTTCAACAAGTGTTACAAAACAAGAATCTTGGGATTTCTTATAGGAATTAGATTGACTCCAACATGGCCCCTGCTGCTTCACTTAAGACTGGACTTGTTTTCTCTCTCATGGCGTAAGACTTGGGACCATGTTATGAGAATTCTGTGGCTAAAGTTGTAAATGATTCAAATGTAAATCCTGCCATTCACACAGCATAGTACATGTTTACTTTGATGAGACTTACACTGAGCATACTTGTGTAACAACTCAGACTAACAGCATTGCTGGGGTCATTGGGAATTTCAGTGTCTGCTTTGGGTTAGGTTGTTTCATCTTTTTGGGCCTCTGGTAGAGCTGAGGGGCTTAACTTGGATTTATGTTTCTGTTTGTACTGAAAAGCCCAGATGTTAATGACATACAGTGTTGAAGGCTGAGGACTTTAAGCATTCAGTGGCTTCACAGCCCGTGCTGATGCTTCTCAGTGTGACATCACCAGCAAGTTACTTTTAAGTTTTCTGGGCTCCAGTTTGCTCATCTGCAAGGCAAGGCTAAACCTACCTCACAGAAGGACTGACCTATGTAGCTTGCTTAGGAAATGGGCTATTGATCACGTGAGCACTGCAGTGGCTGTCACTGTTGCTGCAGCATGATCTTTCCCTGGATTTAAAACCTTTTTCCCAGTGTAGCTGGCTTCCCCAAAGACTACCGCTGTGTGGGGTATAACTTTTTTTAAGTAGCTTTCTGAAGAGGGAAGAAAGGAACAGAAGGACTGTAAATAATGAACAATAGAATTTCTAAATTCTTTACTAAAACCGTCTCTGACAGCCTTCTATTATACTCTCATTTATAACAGCTTTTGGAGCTATTTGACAGTGAAGACCCTCGAGAACGGGACTATTTAAAAACAGTCTTGCACAGGATCTATGGCAAGTTTCTCGGGCTTAGAGCATTTATCCGAAAACAAATTAACAATATTTTTCTAAGGTAAGTCAATGGTGGGCAATCAAGGGAGTAAAGTTGATGTTTTTGGAAAAGCATTAAGTAAACCTTCAGTAGTTGAAGATAATGTGCTAACGTCTCCTTCCCTTCCCTATTCCTTTACCCCTCCCCCTCCCTTCTCTCTTCTTGCTCTTCTCAGGTTTGTTTATGAAACAGAGCACTTCAATGGTGTAGCTGAACTGCTGGAAATATTAGGAAGGTAAGTATTTGCTATTAACTGTTGGCTTCAGGTGAGCCTCATTCCGCAGAAGGGAATACTGGCTGACCTGGAGCTCTTGTTCAATGTACCTTGGCCTCTCATTTGTGCTTGGCCTGTTTCCCAAGTGGCTCTAAAGGTCTAACTTTGTTCTTAATACATATTCCATAATTATATATTGTTAACTCCCCCACAATGACCCAAAGGAGCTCACAGGCTTTTACTCAGTGATGGAGTCTGATTGGGTGTCAGGCCAGTGATAGCAGAGCACCTTTTTCTCTGGGCCTACCATGTAGGTCACCTCTCCTTTCTCATGTCTGCTGAAAGCAGGTTTGTAATGAATTGGAAAGACTGCATAGCCAGGTGTGGAGCTGTAGACAGCTGTTGCCCTCTGAGGTGGAGCCAAGCAGCAGATGTAGCTGGGCAGAACAGTTGCTTAGTTTTCCCTTCTAATAAGAGTAGGAAAAGGTAGGATCTCCCTTCTTCCTCCCTTCCCAAGGCTGGCAGAGGTTTCAGGAATGAAGAGAAATGGTGTCTGGAGGTGGCAAGGGTGTTGAAAGAGCAGGTCAGCAAGGTGATCTGGAGATGACCGCTCTTGCTTTAAGAGAAAGTAAGTGGTGGGCAGCTGTACAGAGGAACAGAGGAGGACAAAACATGGGTTTGATAAGAAGCTTTGGAACACATCTGCCTGCTTGTTGGATGTTCATAATAAAATTTACTTCTGTTAAAATTCCTGCTTAGTAAATGATCTCTGTTGAAGTAACTAAAAAAAGTCTTGAATGTCATTGGTGGGAAGGGCAGGCTATGTTTTTTGGACAAATATAAATTAAGAGTTAGCCAGCTCATAACAACAGCTTGTCTGGGTTCAGTGTGTAGGTTAACATTGCTAACCCTCTCTTCTTTTCTCCAGTATTATCAATGGCTTCGCTTTACCACTTAAGGCAGAACATAAACAGTTCCTGGTGAAAGTGTTGATCCCTTTACACACTGTCAGGAGTTTGTCACTCTTTCATGCCCAGGTAGGATTTTTAATTCAAACTGAGTTTCCCCTGTGGCCAAGGTTGGCTGTAAGTTTGCAGTCTCCTGCCTCTTCCTCCCCAGTGCTGGGTTCCAGGGTGAGCCACCACACCTAGTTTTAAGTACACCTTCTGAAACGAAATGAAAACTTTGGGGACTTCCTGTTTCATAGGATATTATTTTTCTCCCTCTCCCCCCCTTTTTAAGTAAAGGTATGTTAAAGCTTAAAAATATTTCCCAAGAAAAGTATGAAAGTATTCCCCCTCCTCCAGTAGAATCATGGAACTGTTTTAAAGGTAGGAATAGGCTTTGCCCTGTGTTATTTCATAGAAGACTTCCGTGTTTACAAGACTCTCTGCTGCAAAGATTGCCCATAGTAGGATGCATGTAAATGTAAAGCATGTAAGAGTATACTAGAGGGAGGCATCTTTGGGCCTTACCTCACAAGCTGAATGTTCTTGAATACTTAGTCCTGCCTCATTTGCCTGGGCTGTCAGCCGCCCTCTGCCCCCTTCTGCTTCTTCACAGCACTGCACTCTTGCAGAAGTAGTCAAACCTATCAATATTTTTACATCGTCCTTTTTATAAATCCCTCATTACTTAAAAATTAGATCTTTTGGGGTGTGGCCACCTGCAGCTGTAGTCTTAGCAACTCACAGGTTGAGGCAGAAGGATTGCCTTGGCTGTATAGTGTGTTGTCTCAGAACAGATACACACCTAAAAAGAGGAGTACTGATAATCCGATCCTGTGTTGCCCTCACTGTAACGTCTGTGCTGAGCACTGCACTCGTTGCATGGTAAGCATGTCACTGGAAGGCATAACTGATGGAGTGGTATTTTTAAGTTCAGTGTTCTAAGACTCTGGCTCCCTTCTCTTTTGAGTTTGCATTAAAATATAACACATTTTTCTAAGTAGTATTCCTTCTTAAATGTGAAACTCTGTATTTTGAGGAAAGAATTAGTCCATATGTTCCAGATTTAGCACACCATCAAAATTTTAGTTTTTAAGAGGATAAGTTTCCTGTTCAGCAATTTTTCCTAGCCCTTTAGAAAACGTCACTAGTCTGTGCAGCGGGATATAACATTTCATGGTTATTTGAAAGCATTCCTGTTGAGACTGGGAACACTCCCCAGATTCTGACTTTGGCAAGTATAACCTTTGATCTCTTCAGGAAGCCTCCTTTTCAGGTTCCTCTACAGGCATTTGCCTGGGTTTTCACAAAATTCCTGCTTCCCCACAGAAGCTGAAGCCCAGAACTTGGGGGCTAGCTCAGACTTGAATATCTGAGATCTTTTCAGGCTGCCCTGCCTTTCAGTAGACTCCAAAATCTAGTTTCAGAACTCTTTAAGAATAAAATTCCTCTGGAGCCTTGTTATCTTGTCACTGACTTGAAAAAACATAACTTTAGCTGCAGTCTCTGCTTCTCAGGAAGCTGAGGTAGGAGAATCCTGTTGAGCTCAGGAGTTCCAGACTAGCCTAGGGAACATGGGTGGGTTCCAGTTCTTTTCATGAGGGTTCAAATGAAGTGATTGTGAAGTTAACCCAGAGTCTGGACGTTTTGAAGAAGTGATGCTGTGCACTTCCACCTTTCATTGGATCTAATTAATGCTCTGTCCTTTCCACTCCCTTCCTGTTCAGCTGGCGTATTGTATAGTACAGTTTCTGGAGAAAGACCCTTCCCTTACAGAACCAGTAAGCTTTTTTTTTTCCTTTCTATAATGTGAAAAAAAAATTAAGAAAAAAAAAATCTTCATTAAAATGTCCAACATTTAATACCTCAATTTTTTTCCTTTTCCTTTTAGGTTATTAGGGGGTTAATGAAATTTTGGCCTAAAACATGCAGTCAAAAAGAGGTAAGTACTTAACCTCAGAGAGTGCCAGCAGTGAAGGAGTGCTTGCCAAGCTCTAGCTGTGAGGCCAAGCACGCATGAGCATATGCCTCATCTAAACCTGGCTTTGTAGTTCTGTGGCAGGCAGTGGTCTCGGTTTTACTAATGATAAAACTGAAGCTTCGAGAAGTTAAGTAGCACACCCAGGCACACTGAGTGTGCATGCCAATAGACTAGAACCTGCCTCCTGAACTCTGAACCCTGGGCTTCTCTCCACTGTAACCCTGGCCAAGCCCCTCCATATGTCCAGTTACTTAGCTCCATTGAGGTCACTTTTGTAGTGACTCTGCGAAGCATGAAGATTTGCTGTCACTATAGATAGATTCCTGAGCATCCTCCTCCAGTCCCCGTGTTAAATTGTACTATGGGTGAGGGCCTACAGTGTATAGTCTCACAATATACATCCAACTGTTAGCTTGACACACCGGGAATGAGGCGCATACAGTCACCTAAGCATGTGTGTTTGTAGGGAGTCCCCAAGCAGTAGCTTGAGTGGATCCTAACTGTCTCCACCCAGATCTGAAGCCCTCTCTTAGTCTGGAAACAGAGGCCACCTTTAGTTTTATGTCACAAGAGAATGTATGTATCTTATAAAGATGGGGGTGTGTAGGAAGAGCCTCTTCCTCACATCAGCTGTGACTCTAACCCTAGTCAACACAGCTTCAGCAAATCACCTCGTTTCTTAACAACATGAGGTGAAGGGAATCTGTTGCCCTTTATACTTTGAGATAAGAAAGAAGTGTCATCCTTCATTTTGTTGTTGTTGTTGTTTTTTGTTTGCTTGTTTTTCGAGACAGGGTTTCTCTGTGTAGCCCTGGCTGTCCAGGAACTCACTCTGTAGACCAGGCTCATCCTTAGTAATTTAATTGCCCATTTAGCTTTCCTAGTGTTATTTTTAGTGAATAAAGTATTTATTTATTATTTTTCATTCTATTTATACAACTGTCTAAATCTATTCATCTTGCTCCTTTGTGTGATATTCAAGCTTTCTTTTGCATACAGCCCCGAGGCCATGAGATTCACTGTGCTCTAGAGAGAGGGAGAGGGAGACCAAGCGTGTGTGCACGTGTGCTCATATAAGCATAGGAAACAGGTCCATGTGTGCGATGTGCTTACTGTGCTACCTTAACATAAATGAATTTGCTAGTAGGGTGACAGTTGCCTGTCAAGTGGCTGTATTCTGTTGTGGTGGTGTGGACTAATGCACATTTTTGTTCAGGAATATCAGTCATTATTTTAAAAACTGGGGTTGGGTGGAATGTTAAATATCTTGGTTGCTAGTAGTGGGCAGAGTTCCAAAGGACTGAAGAGGGAGAGGCCAGTAATTTGCTCTAACAGAAGACCCTGTGCTGAGTTCTTTGTGAAGCGGGTATGTTCTTTGTATGTATGGCAGTGGGTAGGGTATGCACATGGAGGCCAGAGAAGAACTCTTGACACAGGGACTTGCCATAGAATTTTGAGCTAGGCAGGCAGCCAGCAAACCCTGGAGATGCTCCTGTCTTAACACTCCATAGCACTTGGGGTTGCAGGCATGTATATTGCCTGCTCTGTCTTTTTATGTGGATGCTGGGGATTTGAACTCAGGTCTTCATGCTTTTATTGCAAGTACTCTTACCCACTGAACCATCATCCCAGGCCAAAACAAATAGAATAATGTCTGGATCACTTGGTTTTTGGTGTTTTTTTTTTCTTTATGTGTACATTTTTCTTAAAATAGTAAGTAAAGTTGATCATGTGGAAATTTTAGTGGTGGTCTCATATTTTGTGTTTCGTTCCTATTTATAGGTCATGTTCCTTGGGGAGCTGGAAGAAATCTTGGATGTGATTGAACCGTCACAATTTGTTAAAATCCAAGAACCTTTGTTTAAACAAATTGCCAAGTGTGTTTCTAGCCCCCATTTTCAGGTTAGTAGTAAAGAGAACACCAGTCAGTGTGGTGTGTGCCATGTGAACTCATTAATTAGGCTAAACTGCATTTGTGTTGGGGAAAAAAAAACACCATGGACACTAGCTACTTAAAAAAAGTTGTTCTTTTTTTTTTTTAATTTTTAATTCTGTGTCTGTTTGTGGTATGTGTACATGAGTACAGTACAGAGGCAACTCAGATCCCCTGTGCTGGGCTTATAGGTGAGTGTGAGCTGGCTGGTGTAACTGCAGGTACTGAGCCTGGTTCCTCTGCAGAAGGTAGTCAGTACTCTCTTAGTGACTCAGCCATCTCTCCAACCCTGCTGCTTGTTCACAAATTGTTACCTGATGTTGAGCATCTGCCTCTAACAGGCTCTGTCTCTTAACTTCAATTCCCATAACACCCTGCAAGAAGGCATGACCTGAATACCAAAGCTGGAAGCTGTAAAATAACTGAACTTGAGTAAGTTAGATGAAGTGAGCTGCTGGGGTTTCCCCGTGTATGAGAAGGAGTAGTCAGTAATCTGTGTGTGGGGGGGTGGGGGGAGAGTAGCTGGGTGCTGTCTTACGGAGGCCTGTGCATGCCTTGCTCAAGGTCCAAGTGGACAAGGGAAGGTCGGTTGGTTGATTTTTATTTTAAAGGTGGCTTATTGCAAAGAAGGCTAAAGCCCATGACCTTTCCACACCCTGCTCTGCCTCCTTGTGGCTGCCTGAGGAGAACACAGGGAAGGTGCTCTTGGTGTTTTCAAGGAGGTCCTGGCTGCAGTGCTGTGAAACCCATACAGGAGAGAACAGGACCAGAGTTGAACACAGTGCTTTATCTTACCTGGTGGCTGTCTTACCAGAAGTCCATCTTACAAATCTCTCAGACTCATCATACTGCCCCTTGTTTGAAGACCCTGTTCAACAGCACAAAAGCACGCTTGTAATTTGATGGTGGGCTGTCCTTTAAGCTAGCAGGTTGAGGCCCTAACTGTTCCTGTTTTTAAATCTAAAGACATACTAGTATATTAAGCTAGTGCTTAGGCCACACAGAACAAAAGGAGGAAAAGTAGATAGACCACCATTCTGTGAGGTGTCCAGACTAGACACAAATAGAAAAGTTCAGAACAGTGTATAGAGATTGTGCATACTACACTGGAAAGGCTCCAATTTCTCAGTCTGTCAGTGTGAAATCTTGTTTCTTTTCATTCTAAATCATGATCTCTCAATTTATATAAATAAAAGAAGCCATTTGAGTTCTTCAAGTCCAAGGCGAGAAACTTAGGCCCAGCAGATGAAGTTAGACTATTGTGGACAGAGACCAGGATGCAAATCAATAGGCAGATGACATCCTCCTCCAGCTAGATTCCACCTTTGAGGCCCCACAACTTTCCATGTAGCATCACAGGCTGCAGACAAAGCATTTACACATAAGCCTTTGGGGACATTTAAGACCCAAAGGATAACAAGACCCAAGCCAGACAAGTGGCTCTGAAAGCTGAGCTGATGACAGTGTGTGTAGGGAAGAGTGTGGAAATAGATGAGATGTGTAGACAGACTTACAGAGAAGACAAATTAACAGATAGGGAAAAGCTCCCCAAAAAAACAAGAAAACTTTTCCTCCCCAAACTGATGAAACCACTGGCAATTTCCTGAAAGATCATAAATCTTACAAAATGTAAAGAGCTATTAATATTTAATTATACTTTTGATTGAATGATTTAAAAATAGCCTTTTAAAATACTTTTGTTTTAAAAGATTATAACTTGTGTTATAATTGTTCTGTTTCTTTCTTAAAGGTGGCAGAAAGGGCACTCTATTATTGGAATAATGAATACATCATGAGTTTGATAGAAGAAAACTCTAACGTCATCCTTCCCATCATGTTCTCCAGCCTTTATAGGATTTCAAAAGAGCATTGGAATCCGTACGTCTTCAGTTTCCTTCCATCCTTCCCCTTCCTTCCTCTCCCGTTGTCTTATGTCCCTTCCTCCTCTTCTTTTCATTAGTAGAATGTCTGGCAGCTCACTGTGCTCCAGATGCTGTTAAAAGTGTTAAAACATGTACACCTTGTTAAGGGTGTACACATGACAAGATAAAAATCCCTCAGGAGATGTGCTGGATGGGGGACTGAAAAGCAAACAAATATTTTAACAAAATAGTACTGTTTACTTAAAATATCTTTTTAGTTGAGAGGCCTTCTGACCTGTCTGAAGGTAGCCAGGTGTGCTTTGGGAATGTGCTGGAGCCCCAAAGGATGTGTATCAACTGGCAGGGCTCAAATTAAACATGTTAATTTTTTCAAGGCAGGCCATACTGACCTGAAACTCATGATTCTCCTGCCTCAGCCTCCTGAGTAGTGGGGAATGGCTAAACTTGGCTTCTGATTGATACTTAGTGGAGTTTGGTAGATGGCGGTGATAGGGAACGCCTCTTCAGACAGGGGTCCATTTTTCTCCATGTAAAAAGACACACAGGTATTAAAAGTGCCTGTTGAGTTCGGAAGCCTGCGGGCTCAGGAAGGCAAAGGCATGCGGCCTTTGAGGGAGCAGTGCTAGAGACAAGGCTCGAAAAGGAAGTGAGGCCCATAAGAGCCTTCACCAAGGCCAGCATCAGGAAATACTGAGGGGCTCTGAAGAAGTGGTCTGAAGATTTTACACTTGATAGGAAGATCCATTTCCCAGCAGCCAGCTTAGTAGTTAGATTTTTGTAGTGGGGACTAACTTTTATAATCTTCAAGGACAAGTTAAATTTAGCCCTAGGAGAGTTAAAATATTTTATATTGAGCTGCTTTTGCATGTTTATCTATGCAATAAAGGAAAGTTTTATGTGGCATTGAAGAATTATTAAATACAATTCAGTCTGTCTTTTAATTTTTTGCATGGAGTTATAAAATAACATTTTTTCAATTTCTAACTATAATACTTTTTATATTAATAGAACTTTGAAAAAGAGCTATGAAGCCCCATTGTAGAGTCTTTCAGAGCAGCTCTAGGCAGTGTCAGCCAGTGCCAGGATCCAGTGAAGCCCATTCCTGAGCCTTGCTCAAGTGTCCCTTCTTTTGGGCGCCAAGCAGAAACTGGGCAGCAGACACTGGACCTCCCACTAACATGAACCCTCCCACTAACAGGAGCCCTCATTTTTTAGAGATGCCTTCTTAGTAAGATTGGGGTGTTTGTTGCAAAATGCAAGCCATCTTGAAGGTTTTCAAAAGGAAACACCCTTTTTTTTTTGGCATAGTCTGAATCTTTCAAGTCTGGACCAGCACAGTCTTCACACTGTCCAAGAGTATATTCTCCTTGATAAGAGAAGTCCAGCAGCTTGGCGTTTTCTCCATAGCCAAGAGCATCTGGCAGCAGCTTGACAATTTTCAGCATGAATATTGGGTCAGCAGGAAGGGTGAGCAGGAACAGACAGACTGACTCAATCATACGGAAAAGCAGCTTGGAGCGCGTGGTAGCCTGTCTTTGAACACAAGTGATTTAGATACTCATTTCCACAGGGACAGCTTCTGGTTTTAAATAATTACTTTGAAAAGTAATTTTTTTTTTTTAACCACTGGTACTTGTTTATAGGGTATGACTATTCTGTCTTTTTCTCTGTTTTAAGATAGTATCCAAGTGTATATAGCCCACAGTGTTCTTAAGTTCTCAGTGCTCTTACCTCTACCTCCCATGTGCTGGGATTATGGGTGCACATCACCAACTGGACACACACACACACACACACACACACACACACACACACACACACACCCCTGCCTGAGCTATCTTCCCAAACCTTAAAGCAGCTTTATCTTATACTTGCCTTTTATTATACATTGGCCATAAGCATATCTGGTCTAGGTAGCAATAATTTGGAAGAACAAAGCTGGGTTTTAACTTTGCCATCCCTTAGGAAGATTGAACTCAAATCTCTTGATGTGGAAATGAACCATGTAAAAGGGAATGGGAAACCAGGTCTGCTAATACATGCCCATAATCTCAGCACTAGATAGGTAGAGGCAGGAGGATCAGGACTTCAAAGTTATCCTCAGCTACACACTAAGTTTGAGGCTGGCCTGTGCTACACGTATGTGGGAAAGGGATTTGTAGGGGGCAGTACGGGTAATAGGTTGGGAAAGAGGTTGGGTAGTGGGTTATGGTGATTGGCATGCACTTTAGAAGTGAGTTACCTGTCTAAAAATTGTTCTTATTTTGGGCTTGTACCACAGAAAGAGCCAAGATTTTAAACTCTACTAAATACAAAACAAACAAACTAAAAGACTTTACATATTTATGTTCATTTAAGAAAATACTAGTAGTGATGTACTGTTTTGAAATATACAGTTAATATGTTTGGAGTTATTTGAAATTTATAGTGAGAAAAGCGTATGTATTTGCAGTATTGCTGTAGACAAGCATCTAAATAACACTGTTAAATTGATTCTTTTATATCAAACAACTTTTATAATACTCTTTTTATTATAACATCTTATAAATTTTAAGGAATATGACAAAAAAGATATTGGAGGTATTGAAGAGGGGGTCTCTGGGAGGAGTTGGGGTACAAAAGGGAAACAAGAATGTGATTTAATATTATTTACTTAAAATATGTTTTTAAATGTTAACAAATTCAGACAAATTGAAATCATGTAACTTTTCTCATCATAATGTAATAAAAGTTAAAAAAAAAAAAAAGAAGTGAGTTACCTTGTCAAAGGAAAACATAGTAAAAGTTTGTACACTAGAGGAAGCCTGACACATGCCAGAGCTGTCCTTTGGCTTTCTAGTCAGCACCCCCTTGTGAAGACTAACTGGTACGTTCTCCTTCTTTGCCTCACAGGGCTATTGTGGCGTTGGTGTACAACGTGTTGAAGGCATTTATGGAAATGAACAGCACTATGTTTGATGAGCTGACAGCCACATACAAGTCAGATCGTCAGCGGTAACTTTTTAAAGCTCTTTTGTCTGCTGTGCATAAAGCTATTGAGTCCTACCCAGCTGCACATCAGATCATAAGCAGCAGTTTCTTTATTTTCCTATTCCCTCTGCATACTCCTTAGCTGTGCCCCATTAGTGCACCACTGAGTAAGGTGGTTTTGTAATGGTGTGATTTTGATGGAGCCGGTTGCCCTTCTCTCCTTATGTTCTGTTTTACCACAAGGGTAAGAGCCTGGCATGCAAGTGAGTCCTTCCGGATCACTTCAGGGACCGTTAGGTAGTTAGTCCTATGGGCTGACTCCTGTTGCTCTCTAACGCACCAAAACTAAAATTGGACTGATGTACTTTACTCCAACTCAGGAGAGGCCAGGCACTATTTGTCCAGAACTTATTTTCTAGTCTAGAAACCAACAAATTCACCATAACTTAAAAGAGAAGTGAAGAGAATATAGACTCTAGTAGTCTAGTATTAGAAAATACTGAAGTGCTTAAGGCTATATTTTTATTTACATGGTTCTTTCATTTTATTTTTATATTATAATTATTATTAATATTTTGTTGTTTTTGTTTTTCAAGACAGGGTTTCTCTATGAACTCATTTTGCAGTTCAGGGTGGGCTCAAACTCAGAGATCTGCCTGCCTCTGCCTCCCAAGTGCTGGGATTAAAAGTGTGAGCCTCTATGTCTGGCCCAAGTTTTATTTTTTTATCCAGTATATTCAACTTTCCAAAAGAGGGTTTCTGTTGCTGTGAAGAGGCACCAAAGTAACTCTTACAAAGGAAAGCATTTAATTGGGGGGCTAGCTTATATCTCAGGGGTAGTCCATTGTCGTCATGTCAGGAAGCATTGCAGCGTGCAGCACACGCGGTGCTGCAGACGAGAGTTCTATATTTGGATTCCCAAGCAGTAGACAAAGAGAGGCACTGGGACTGTTTTGAGCATTTGAAACTCAAAGCCCATCCTCCAGTAAGACCACTCCCTGGTGATCGTGCCTTCAGATCTGAGCCTAAGGAGGCCATTCCTATTCACACCACCAGAGATATGATGCAGAGTCTAAGGAAAGCAAAAAAAGTTCTCAGGGATCGGTTCTCTGGCTTGACTCTGATCACATGAGTGTAGGTTATAAACCATGGACTTAAAGAGTCCCAGAGTCAGTGTGTTCATGCCTTGGGCTTGTTGAACCCCGTGGAAGGATGTTGTCTCTGATTCTCTTGCTGCTTTGCTTTCCTTTATTTAGAATGTGTTAGTTCTGTTTTACTGAGGAAAAGGGCAATGAATAGGACGGTTTGGGGACAGAGGACCAAGGACCAAAGCAGAGACTGATTTCAAGTTACAGATATGTGGGTTATGGTGAACAGTTTAATCATAGAATGTGGTTTTAATTACAATATTATTTTTGAAGTAAATGTCAATTCTTTATTACACTTGAAACCTAAATAACTGTTAATTCACCATGTTATCACGTGTTTAAAATTACTAAATTTGTAATGACCCTCCTCACTCTACAGTTGTTAAAATCTTTTAAAAAGTTGTTATTGTTGTTGTTGCTATTATTATTATTATTATTATTATTATTATTATAAATTTAATAAACCCAGGTTCAAGTCCAGCACCCTTAACAGCTTCCAAAAATTGTAAATCCAGTTCTAAAGGCTTTAATATGCTCTTTTGGCCTCCTTGAGAATCGGCATGCACACAATACACGCAGGCAAAAATACTCAAACACATTAAAACCAAAACCAGACATTTTTAAAAAGGTGTAGGGGTTTGCTAAGGGGATATTGGAATACCACAATAAATCATTAAATAGTGTATAACATTTGTCTGTTAGGGCAAAAGAAATTTCTGTAACTGGTATTATTCTAGTTAAACAGGGATTAAATCTAGGCAAACTGTCATTAAGAATAGTGAAGGAGCTTCAGTGTAATTAGGTGGTAGGATATGCTAGGCTAGCGCGCGCACGCACACACACACACACACACACACACAACCTGATTTCAGATTAATTGATTTCTTTAATGGATCTCCACAATGAAGCTATTTTGTAATCTTTTAATATCTACGCTAAATACTCACCTGAAAGTTAAATAGATTTAACTAAAGGAACAAAGACTAGACAGAAATGTGAAGTTGGTGTGATATGCTAGAATGTTAAGGTGGTTCTCAGTGAATGGACTTCCTTCATGAAAGTTAGTTTTGCTTGTTTGTTTTGTTTTGTTTTTAAAAAGCAAGAATGATATTTTGCCAAACAAACAAATACAGAAGGTTGTACCAAGCAGATACAGTATGAGTTTCTTCATAGAAATGACAGTAACTGTTAATTAGTAATTGAACATGGATGTTTAGGGCTGTGATGAAAGAGCCAAACGTGAGCTTATAGTTGTTGATGACAGGAAGTTGATGTCTTCAGTTCAAAGCAGATTTTAAAGTATTATAAATCAGAATGGTAGGTGGGGTGAGCTTCTAACACTGTCAGGCTGGGGCGGGGAAGGCAGCACTGGAGCTGTGTATAGGGAAACGGGAAGAGTTTGACAAGGTCCCAGCACTGCAGTGTGCCGAGGTCTTAAGATTCTCACCGACAGGGAGAGGCTGGGAGAAATACATCAGGGCTGTGCAGACACTTAGCAGCCAGGCATACACATGTGTAATCCTAGCACTTGGGAGGTAGGAGGAGCAGGAGCAGGATCATCATTAATGAGTTCAAGGACAGTCTGGGCTATCTGAGACCCTTGTCCCAAAAAAATAACACAAAACACAAATCAGCCAAAACAAGAGAAATATTTAAATTTTTTCACAATATAATTCCATTATATGAAAGGCTGGTTAGAGGAAAATTCATAGAAATAGCAGACCAGTGACTGCCAGGGGCTGGCAGAGGGTGTGGGCAGCATGACTTCTTCTCTGGGGAGGATGAGAATGTCTGAAGCCGAGACTGTAAGTTTTAAAACTAAAGTGGTCAGTCTGAAAGCAACATGGTAACAAATCTTCCTGTGTCCTGTAAAGCTGATGAGCTTGAGTGAGCAACTTCGGTGGGAAGATGATGATGTCATGATGTTAGCTACACATCAGGGCAGTGTGAACTGCCACAGGGTACTCTGGTTTTCAGCTGAAAAAGTTTGCAAACAGTTGCTTTTCTGCAACCAAAGCAGTCATTTAAACATTGCTTGAGGCCAGGCAGTGGTGGCGCATGCCTTTAATCCCAGCACTTGGGTGGCAGGGGCAGGAGTATTTCTGAGTTCGAGGCCAGCCTGGTCTACAGAGTGAGTTCCAGGACAGCCAGGGCTACACAGAGAAACCCTGTCTGGAAAAAACAAACAAACAAACAAACAAACAAAAACAAAACAAAACAACCATTACTTGAGCTGTAGAATTTATGTCCATGTACTTAAATCAGTGTTCTCTGAGAACATTTATTTAGACTAATATCATCTCCAAATTGTACTGTTCTGCTGGGTAATTTCCAGCAGCCTGCTTACAACAGAGTCCAGAGTGTGGAGGCCAACAACCCCCTTTCTAGAAGCCCACACACACTCTGCAGCTTAGATTAGCCTTGAACTTCAAGGGATCCTCCTGAGTCAGCTCTATGAGTATGGAATCACATGCTTAAATCTTTTAAAAAAAATATTTATCTTTTATGTATATGAATGTTTTGTGTTCATGTATATATGTGCAATACATATGTGCCTAGTACCTGCAGAGGCCAGAGGAGGGCTTTGGAGCCCCCTGGACTGGAGTTACAGACATTTGTGAGCCACCATGTAGGTGCTGGGAAGTGAACCCTGGTCCTTTGGAAGTGCAGCACTAGGCTCTTAACTGCAGAGCAATCTCTCCAGTGCCTAAAATAGTTGTCTGAATAAATTCCAATTTTATTTTTTTTAAAATAATAATCTATGAGGATTTGAGACCTTTCTAATCTTGCCCAGTATGCCTATAAGTGCATTTGTTTTAGGTCAAAATTATTGCATAAGGAAAAGTTTGAAAACCATTATGCTGGGGCTGGTGTGATGGCTCAGCGGGTAAGAGCACTGATTGCTCTTCCAAAGGTCATGAGTTCAAATCCCAGCAACCACATAGTGGCTCATAACCACCCGTAATGAGATCTGACGCCCTCTTCTGGTGTGACTGAAGACAGCTACAATATACTTACATATAATAATAAATAAATAAATCTTTAAAAAAAAAAAAAGAAAACCATTATGCTTGCTGAAATTCAGACTGTGCAGATTGCATTTAAGATAGCCAAACATGAAAGAAGGCCTAAATTGCTAGAGTATTGATTATGAAGTAAAGCTACAGATGACTTCGTTGTACGATTAAATAGCCCTGCAAGTGAAATGGGAATGTCAGATTATTTGGATTTCTTTAATTTAGAAAAAAAAATCTTAATTCAAGGAAGATGAGTTACTTTTTTATTGGTTCAAGGCTTCTCTTTTTAAATGCTGATTTATTTTTCTTTTGTGTATATGGATGTTTGTCTTCCTGCATGTTTGTGTGCCACATGACTGCAGGAGACAGAAGAGGGTGTCAGATCCTCTGGAACTGGAGTTACAGGAGTGAGCTGCCATGTGGGTGCTGGAAGTGGAACCCAGGTCCTCTGAGGAGCAGCCAGTGCTCTTAGCCACAGAGCCTTCTTACCAGTCCCTTCCTATTGTTAGAGAATTTAATATAACTTTGCAAAGTATTGCTGATTACTAAAACAGTGTTTAGCATGGGAATTCCATGCAAAGTTCACATTATCTTTATGAATTTCTCTGAGTAAAGAGCATACTGTTGTTGAAGTAGGATATGCAAGGGCCAGTTCCTTGAGTTTGAGGCTGCAGAGCTCCTGTGCTTAGGAATTGTTTGAATTTGTGAATTCACAGTGTTATCTTTTCACCAGTTCATTGCAGTAAGCTAGAGATAATGAAATAAATTATGTTAATAGATGAGAACCATGTAATGAAATATTTTAATAAGTATGAATGTATTTAATTTATAATATAGTTTTGTGTTCTTTGATTATGTACTTTCTACTTCATTGATATTAAAACTTTTTTATAAAAAATACTGGTTTCAAAACGCCTTTGGCAAATTTAAATTGTTGAACTCGTTCTGGCTTATCCATTGTGGTAAACTTTGCCAAACAATGCAGTCTGAAGTTCTGGAGATTGCTGATATTTAACCAAGTATTGGTACTTAACCATGTATTGGTATTTAATAACCACATATCGATATTTAACCAAAATTGGTATTTAACCAAGTTTGAAGGCTTGCTCACTTAAAATTTTAATACACAATAATAGCAGTATCCAAATGTTTTATGCAGATCATTAATATATTTTTATAATTTATAAATATATAACATAAGTGTGTTCTGATCATGTGTTTTCAGAAATGACCAGGTTCTGTATGCATTGCATGGGAAATAGACACAAGTAAAAGAGAAAATGTGTTTTCTGGATCTTGCCCATTGTCTGTCAGTGTCATTTTCAGCCTCCCTCTTTAGAGTTTATTTGGGAACAAATAGAAGGTTGGGTTCTAACAAGGCCCCAAGCACTTAAAAGCCACTAAGCACACTGTGGTAAGATATGTGATACTAGAAATCACCTCTACTTTTGTTTCTCAGTAATTGTACACTGGATTATAATTTATACTGTATCTACACATAAAGGGATGTTAATGTAAATCTTATAGTAGACTTGTTTTCCATTCTGTTCGTTAGTACTACCTCTGTGTCAGGGAGTGTCAGAATAGAACGCACACAATGGAGAGACTTGAAAGGAGACGACAAGAAGTTGGCTGCCAAATGCTTCAGAGCTGCTACTGGGCCTCTGTGAGGGAAAGGCTGTTTCTGTTGGGTACTCTCATCAAGCCCCTCAATTGTTTACATTGTTTTCTGTTTCTTCCCCCAGTGAGAAAAAGAAAGAAAAGGAGCGCGAAGAACTGTGGAAAAAATTGGAGGATCTGGAGTTAAAGAGAGGTCTTAGCCGCGATGGGATAATTCCAACTTAACAACAATCTGACAGCGACACACTAACCCGTGGGTCACACGCTTATGTAGTAGAAGGATGGAGCAACAGTTTTCTGTATTGTGCAACTTTACAGTAGATTTCACATTTGTCTCATTATTACAGCAGCACTGTATATACCTGTCTCTAAGTAAAAGAAAACAAAGGGACTTCAAAGTGTGGCAGTAGATGGACTTGCAGAACTCTGCAAACATAATCATTGTTCTAACCCTCTTTAAAAACAAACGAACGAAAGGTCTACAGAGATCTGTCGGGGAAATTGCTATGTTAAATTCCATTATCAGGAGTTCCTTATTTATCACTAGCAGAGAGTATGATACAATTTTCAAATGTGAACAATCTTAAATTTAGCTTGTCTTTCTGCTAAGCTGTTAAATGTATTTATAGTAAAGGAAGAAAAGATTGTCATTTCTTTATAAGTTTGTATAGCGCCCTCCTCTGGACATGACTGTAACGTGACATCCTTTCCTTTTGCACATCTTCATGAGTGGAATGTCCAGGTGGAACGGGGCTGTGAATCGCAGAGGTCCCTGACGAAGTTGGTGTGCTGGATGAACATCTTCCCAGCCGCCAGCTGGTCCTCGTACTCCTTTAGTTTTCAGATTAGGAGTGAAAAAGAAGAGGTGGTAAGCATGGTAGCGAAGGGAATGCTGGGCTTCATATCAGATATGGTGAGTCCAAATCAGTGTCTTGAATCCTTTGAAAACAGGCAGCGGGACGCGCAGGCTTCAGCACCTGCAGCATTAGCTGCAGACGTCAGTGTGCATCCAGACTACAGACAATTTAGAAATGTCAGAGACCATCCTGTCGGATCCTATGAAGTAAGAAAGACAGAACACTAAACGGTAGAACCCTGAAGCCGAGCACCAGGACTGCGCATCCATTGGGAACCGAGCTGAGCAAACAGCACGGACTGTTTGGAGTTGTTGCCTTATTTCCTAGCGTGTCCTTACAAAGTATTTCAGCAAAAGAGGATGCAGCCCCTGGGAGAAACAAAGCGCGGCCCCATGGCTCTTTGTAGATTCTCGTTCTATAGCTCATCCCAGCGCCAGCCCTGTTTTTAGCCAGAAAGGATTCAGGATCAACATTATGCGTTCTGAATTGGATGCATATTCCTAACTACTGTATTTGTTACCAAAAGTGGTTCTACAAATGCTACTGAAAAAAAATCTGGAAATTCCTAATGTCCTGAGTATTAATAATAAAGTTTAAAAAATGCTTTTATATCAAAGGTGCATCGTGACCAAATTGTTTAAGTTTAAAAGCATTTTTTAAACTTTATTAAGAAAAAAGGGGGGGCTGTGGTGGGACTTCCTACTGGCTCTCTCTGCTGTGTGTTAAAGGAAGAGTCCCACATGGGTAGGTAAGTTGCTGATGTACAGGTGTGCAGTATGTATTTACCCGATGTGGTTGCATTGCTGTGTATTGGCAAATGTGTGTTGTGGGGTTTGTTTCCAGGAAGCTTTTGCTTGTTAGAGACAGCACAGAGGTGAGCCCCTAACCCTGAACCATCATATCCAACAGTGTTCATGGCATAGAGCCGATTCTGTGTTCATATGTTGAGTTGTGATCATAGCTAACATGAACACACATGAGCTGTTGTTGCCCTTAATAGAAATACAGTATAAATATGGGCTTGTATATTTTCTTCCTTCCTTTTAAATGTAAAGTAGACTGTATAGAGCTTTGTTGTTTCCAAGGAAAAGGAGGGGAAAAGCCACTGACCTATTTCACTTATGAAGTGTTTCCAGATTGTCAGTCACAATGTGTACATAAATGTAAGCTAATCATGGGTATTTTCATTTAGGTACCTTTGTTTTTTATTTTTTAAAGGTGTGCATACCACCAAATCCAAGATGGTTCAGTGGAATGAATAGGACTCTTAGAGAGCATTAAGGAGGGTCCGTATGAGGATCTGGGAAGTGTTGGAGCAGAGCTGCAAGTTCATAGATTGATGCTAAGAAGCAAACCATAGCACATCTCCCTTAGCTCTGTTTTAGCCATTTCGATCTTCATTACACATATCTTTGATAGTATAGACTTTGCTTGCGGTGATCCCTCCGGGGATGAAATGTGCTCATTTGACAAGAGAAAGGCCAGGACCTCTTTCTGCACCGTGTCCTGTCCTGTCCTGTCCTCAGAGCTAAGGGTGAATAGCACTGGCACTCTTTCTGTCAGTTTTGTCTGTTGGTCATTCCCAACTGAGAAGAATAAAGCTAAGCTTTAGACTATTTAAAGATGTGATGAGAGCTGTCTGTCTGAACTCACAGGGCAATCTCTGAGAAGAAACTCTCATTTTTCTTTTTAACCAAAAGTGACAATGTGACCTCTGTCATGTTGTGTGTGGTGATGAGAAGCTAGCCCAGGTAATTTGATTGTTGCACTATGTGACATATTTAAGGACATACTTGCTGCATTTGCAGCAGCCCCCCTGTCTGACCCTCCCTGGGCAATCCTGCTGTCACTCAATGTGAGTTAACTGTGACAAACTCAGCTCTGTGTTATATTTTGTTTGCTTCATAGTTTCCAGAACTATATATAAATATATTTTTTCAATAGCAAATATTGTAGTTAGTGAGTGGTGACCACTCCAACCTTATCCCTACCACATTGGTTTCAGGGATGGGACTAAGAGTGTCCTTGGAATAAAAAAATTAAAATATAATCCTGTGATTTAGAATGATGCCGAGTTTGCAGGCTGCAGCCTGCAGCAGCTGTGTGAGCAAAGTGACCGTCTCCTCTGGATCAAGCGTCCACTCCTCATTGTGTCCATGTCCCAGTGTTCCTTCGTCGCTGTTTAGTTATTGTCCACTGCAATTTTGATTATATTTTGCTCTTCCTGACATTGACTGTTTTTTTTTAAATAAAAGAAAATAAAAAATAAATGAATAATCCCCTGAATGTGACTGGATGCAGGAGCAGGGATAAGCTCCTCGTCCTTGGGCTCTCTCCCTAAGTGGCAGGATCATGCTGATTCTGTATCT
>JADRCD010229287.1:0-26398 GCA_019843815.1 Montemys delectorum
AGAGACACTTAAGATTGTTATTTCCAAAGGCTGTTGAACTGCCCTAGGCCAGTCAGATCTCACAAGGGAGGCCATAGATGCTGGAAAGGACGCTTACAGGGCTACAGGGCTGACAGCACCCCACATTTTTCTGAGGTGGCTGTCCATGGAACTATGGCTCTGCATTAAAATTCCAAGGTTTATCTGGTGTACCACAGCTTCAGATGTGGCCCCAGGGGATGAGGTAAGTATAACTTCCAAGATGAATCTGGGACCCCAGGCTGCAGACGAAGCGCATGGCGGGGCGGAGTGTGTGAGGTGGCTTTGTTTGTGTGAGAAAGAAAGTGGTCACGGAATTTGACCTGAGCTACAGGCAGGTGTAATGTAGGGCCAAGTGCTTCGTGCATCGATGTGAGGTAGAGATGAAGATTTCTTTATTTTTGCTATAATTACTCTTCATTTGCGTTAATTTGCCTGTGCAGTAGGGAAGCTATTTTAGGTCTCTGTCTCTGGAACCATCCTTGTATTCAGAATGATAATCCCAGCTTCAGGTCTAAAACAAGATCTGGGGTGACTGTTCTACGAACACCCATGGGAAGGTTGTCTCATGTGTTTGGTGTGTTTGAATAGTTCTCCCAACGCTTGCCTCTATTTCTAGTTTCCTAGGAGACACTCAATGGCTGTAATTTCCTAGTTCAGTGAGGTCCTGTTCGGGGCTGACCTGTCTCTGGGCATGAGTCCCCTGGTGCACATAGGTGAGATGTTCTGCTGTGCTGGCTCCTCACCTTCCTTAGTATTCCCAGTGATACAGTAAACTCAGAATGCTGAGCCCTGACTCACCTTAAGAATTGTTTCTGAAAGGGGGTAAAATTGATAAGTTTCTCAGGTAGTGACTGAGATCAGCAATTCTTTTTAGTAGCCATGATAGGAAGAATACCGGAGTTCTCTGTACATTCCTGGAGTTGTTTCATTAAACTCTGAAGCTGTGCATGTGTTTACGTTCTGAGGTGCATCATGGGAACTGTTTCTCACTGGAACTGAGGTCAAGAAAGCATGAAAGCCAATAGGACAGGTGCTGCCTCTGCCTCTCTTCCTGTCGTGTCTACTTTCCTGTTGCTCTGATAAGTTACAAAAGGGAGCCTTGATTTGTGCTTACAGAGAAATAAGAGTCCACCATGGTGGGGAAGCAAGGCTGCGGGAGCAGAAAGCTAAGAAATCTCATCTCAGTCATAGCATGAAGCAGAGAGAGGAAACGAAACACACTGAGGCCATACACTCTCAAAGCCCATTTGCAGTGACAAACTTCCTCAGCAAGGCTGCACCCTAAATCTCCCCAAACAGCACTGCCAGCTGGGAACCAAGTGTTCAAAACCCAGAGCCTGTGGGGACATCTCATTCAAGCCACCAGCTGCCTGTTGTTGGATGAACACTAACCAGCCTGCCATGCTCAGGGCTTTCCAGCCTGGTGTGCTTGAGAGCCTCCCGGTTTGTAGGTGTCTGGGGGATGAGCTTAGGAATTTATATTTTACTTGGTTGCCTTCTGTGAGTCTGATGTGGTTGTTTGTAGAGCCACCATTTAAGAGACATTGACCTGTGTAGCACAGGTAATTTATGCCTTAAATTTAAACTTTGCAGCCTTCCTGTGAGGTCACCCCTTCCCCAAATTATGCCTCTAAATCCCCTGCTGATTCTGCCTGGTGAATTCATAAGAGATGCTGAAGGGAGAAGGCATGGATGGGGGCCAGGTCAGTCAGTGTGGGGCTGCTGCCCTAGCGCCTTCTCCTTGGGTGGCATAGAATGTGGAAGATTATGATTGAGTCTTTCCCTAATCACACAAAAAAGGGATTGTTAAAAGTGACTTGAGGAGAACCTGGGCAGGAAGCCATTTGTCCCAGGAAGAGATTTTACTTTGCTGCTGCTTCTAGGGCTGACTTTGAGAGCACTGTCTTCTGCCAGTGCACCTGGAACCAAGGGAAGGGTTGGTGGCCCGTCTCCGCTGTGTGAGCATTTCAGTCCGAGCCTCACTCAAGTTCAAGTCAGTGGCTGTGGTTGTGAGGTCCCAGCTGTCTCTATATAACATGAGAATCACTTCCTAAGAGTTCCAGGTCTCAGATTCTCAGATCTTTGTCATTTGGAAAGTAACACTTGTGGTCTCTTACCTAGACAAGAGAGGTAGAATGATGCAACCAAATGTATGAGATATTTATAGTTCCCCCAGGAAGATGGAGTAGTTAGAATCATGTGCTAGAACCCTCCTGTTCAGATCAGATTCTATGAGGTCAGATTTACACTAGGGCCCACAGAGTGCTTTAAGAACTCCTTCCTGGAAGAAGCCTGGCTTCATACTAGGAGCTTGGTGTCTTAGGTCTCCTGTTCATTGGGGAAAGACTTAGAAAGGAACAAAGTGATTGTCCTGGCTGACCCTGCCAGCATTACCAATCTAGTTATAGGAAGAAGGGGGAAGATGCCCTCTAAAATCAGGCAACCCCTGAAAATACACAGGCAGGAAGCCATAGCTAGCCATTGTGTGTGAGCTTCCTGGAAGCTGTACTTACTAGTGAAGGACTTCATTGCCCTCAAGAACTTTGGCTTGAAGGCTGCCATCTCAGTGGGGTACACATGTATCCCTCTCTTTAGATGTGGAACATTTTATGCTCTAATTCTCTAATTTTGGTCTTAACTCACCCAGATTATATAGTTACACATCTCCTTAATGGATTTTATAAGTATTCAGTATTAAATATTCTAAAACCCCGTCTTGGACCCAGAGGTGACCTCTATTTGTCCTGTGAATTTTTTTTTTCTTTTTTGAGACTAAGGATTGAAGTCAGAGCCTGTGTATAGTAGGCAAGCACTCCACCAGTGGGGTACATCCTCTGCCACCTTTGAAAATGGTATTAATAAGGATAATGCTTTTAAAGAAAAGCTTGCAGCTTTGTTTACTCACTTCCTTATTCATCCATGGCTGTCTTAGATGGTGCAGACTGGCTTCATCCTCACCATGTTCCCGACGCAGCCTCCTGAGTCCTGGGGCTGAAGCTTTTGCCATGTCCAACACACAGTTTTTGATATGTTGCTAGATCATACCTTTGAGAATTTACATGTTTAATTAGAATGGATTTCTTTTGTTTTTCGAAAGCACACACAGCCAGAATCCTGTATCATCTTCAGGCTAACTGGACACCATTCACATTAATCAGAGATTGCATTGTTTGTCCTTTCCCTGATATTTAAGATGCAGCAAAGCTCGAAATTAGAAAGTTGTGAGCTCTTTTAGGAGTTTTGGTTACTCAGAAAGTGATGAGGAAGAGCTGTGTGAGGAGACCCAGCACACTGAGCCTCTGGTCTTTTGCTGCAGTCAGATGAAGTGAAGAAAAGAGGTGCTGAAAGCCACAAGGAAGGTGACAGGAAGGTGACATTCACAATGTGAGCTCTCTCAGCATTTCTGAAGGCTAGGGAGTAAGAGTGGAAGATGGCTTGTCTGCCTGCTTTCATGAATGATTTGTAAGGGGTTATCCTGGAGTGTGAGCAGATGATGCCAGGTACCAGCAAATAGAGCCTGGTAGAGGGAGAGTGGAATGGCTCACCAGAGAAACATATTTCATTTGAATGCAAGCATTATCATTTTGTAGTTGTTTGGGGGTACCTTCCCCGAGTGGATCTGGGTAGGCACAGAAATAGAAATACTAATCACAGAAGAGTCATGTGGAACGGGGGAACAGGGCATGCAGCCAGCTTTTAAAGGGACAAAAGGACTCTTAAGTGACAGTTCCTCTGAGTGACAGGCCCAGTGCTTCATGCTCTGCACTTCTGTGCCACTCAGCCTAGTACACCTGGCGGAAAGGAAGTGAGCACCAGAGAGTCAGCAGGTGGCCAGGGAAGCGTCCAGTAATGCAGAAGCACACACAGAGGAGGTGGGCTTGGTGCAGAGAAGCAGACTGGAGTCGATGATGGTCTGTCTGAGCAGTGCCGCTGCTCAGGGACAAGGACACCACGTACCTTGGCAAAAATGCCAGCCTGGCTCGCACAGTTATGTTATGAAAGGAAGGACCTCTGGAGTCTGGAAAACGAGTAGATCTGTTGCATGCAGCTTTTTGTCACCAACAAGATTCACCCAGAGTGAGCACGAGGGTAATTTTACTTACAGAGTCTCAAGTTAGTAATCCAAAAATCCGAATGCCATTTCAGGCCAGACAGATGGGAGGGTTTATCAAAGCAGTTTTCGTTTGTGTAAAATAAAGTATTGCTTTATTTTAGATTGTGTGCTTATAGGAAAGTAGAAGACATAGAATTTCTAATCACAATGTTATAGTTCATCATTGGCTCAGGAACTCTATGAAGCATGGTATCTGCAGTAACCAGTCTGATTGTCAGTGGCTTTGGTAGCCCAGCATCCTGCACTGCTGACCGTGGGACACTGTGGATAGAGATGGCAGAAGAGAGGGGGAACGTGCTGGCCACAGCTTACTCCTCAAGGGGTGGAACATGGATGGAGCACACCATCCTTAGTGGCAAAGCTGCTGTCTGCCAGACAGAAGAGTCCCACTCGGGACTTCAAAATTTGAGCAGAGAGGCTCATGGACCAGCTTTGGGGGGAAACATGAAGAAATAGAAAATTGCACTATTTTAATAGCCCAGTTCGCCAGCCAGATTGTTTTGTCCCATTTCCCCCACCCCCACACCCCAGATCATGATATATTTCAGGGACCTTGAGTATTCTATCTTTAAAAGTTTCAGGAAGTATATGGATGCCAGCAGCTCAGACTGTGTCATAAATACTAGGGGACGGTCTCCGAAGTCATCACCTGCAAGGTTAAAGTGAGGATGTTGTCCATCGGTCCCAGTGTGAGGCGAAAGCAGAGGACAAACACATTGATTAGGTAAGGGAAGGAACCCCTGCACTGGTACAAGTAGTAAGGGCTGCCTTATACGACCATGGCTATGGCGATTTGGCCAGTGAGCTGGCCTGTTCTATATTTGGTGCCATCAGCTGAGGAAAAACTCAGTATGTCTTCTCAGGACCATGATCCTCTAAACTGCAGGAAGTAGCAAAGAAAGGTGGTTCCGTGAGGAAGGAAGACCTATGTGAGGGCTCACCGAGAGCCTGGAGTGATGGCCTGAAGCCTCAGCTAGGCACTGCGTTGAGCTGATGGAGTCACATTAGGAGGTTTAAGTCATTTGGTGGAGACCCGTACTCCGAAGTGGGCTCGTAATATAGATAGGAGATTGAAGTAGCAGCATTTACTTGCCTTCATCCACGAGGGACTGGACAACAAGGTGGAAGTTCCTGCAGAGAGGAAGGTGACCTAGCAGAGTCCAGAGTCTAGCTTTGCCCCTAGCACACTGCCACATCTGAAGTTCATGTTGCGCCCAGCTGTCTCTAATAGTTAGCATGTACTCTCTTGTAGAGGGCTCTCATCTGTGCCTGGGCTCTCCTGTGTGGGCCAGAAGTAGGCCCATGCAGGTTCCTAATGGAGGAAAACAAACCCCCAATGTCAAAGGGGACAGAATTGAGGGGAGTAGAACTTGTGTCACAGGGCTGTATTCTGCCCCTGGAGCTTTGGGTCTGGTCTGTTTTGTGTGGTGTGTCAGGACAGCCCTTTATGGCTGTCACAATAGGAAAACCACCCACACATTGAGACCTTTGCCTGCTAGCTCTCCCTGATGTCAACTGGAGTGCTGAGCATAAGCTATTTTTGAAGCCTAGAAAATGGACTGCAGCTACGACCATGTGAGCCTGTGATTGACAAAAGTGTGTCAGGCATTTCAGAGGACAGGCGGCTGGGGAATGTCAGAGACGGAGGTGCACAGCATGACTGCAGCTGCCTGGGAAGTGTCCACGAGCACCCAGGATCAGAACGAGCCCTCTCAGCCCACCACTTGCAGTGCCCTTCGGAGGGTCCCTGGTGTGCTGAGCTGTGTCAGGAGGCCACATGTGAACTGGAACAGGTACAGATCACATCTTACCTTATTGCCCCTTGTGCTTGTAGAATGGTTTTGACTTTATAAGATTTTACTTGGTAGAAAAAGCTTGCTTTCTTATTAAGGTGGTTTGAATATCTCATATTGTAATTGATAGTGTTGAATCATTCTAATTGTAGGCTGGGACAAACCAGAAATTAGTCAAGAGAATTTTAGGAATGTGCTCACAAAATGAAAGGCAGAAATTCAGGTCTATTTCAAGGGACCCAGAATAGATATGCCTCTCTCCTTTATATTTCAATTTATAATTAATTGTGATATGTATCTAAATGCTAAAAATATTTAAGATAAAATTAGAGCCAAGATACTTTTGGACTGGTGGTAACACTCTCATACCTAGCACTCTGCTTATGGACCGTGTGATGCTCAGTGCACTGCTTGAAGTATGACCCATACATACTCAGAACACCAGCATTGCCTTGTTGCTCGCAGGGAACAAGCAGAAGAAGGTGGCATTTGTGAGCGTTTGTTTGTTGTGTGAATGTTTAGCTGTGACTCTGCATGGCTGCTGAGAGTGCTGGCGTGCTGCATTCATTGCAGGAGGCCTAAGGGACAGTCAGCTCCACTTCATGACAGAAGGCTGCCCCAGGAAGCACTGGTGATTTGTGGCCCTGTGGCCAGTCTGAAGAGCACACCTTGATAGCCATTCTGTCTGTCTTCAGAATGTGGAGTGTGCGGATCCCCATTACTGTGAGACTTTTGGATGCAGAGAGTTTGCAGATGCTCCCACTGGTGACTCAGATAGTGTGAGCCATGTTACCACCAATGCCATGACTGTCTCTAGTGGGGAACAGTGCTTGCTTCTAAACCACAGTGGATCCTTCCTCTGGCCATTGGTAGTTACTGTTCTGTCGAGTCTAGAAATGGTGCTGGAAATGGTTTCTCGTCATAAATAGAATGGGGTTAAGGTCTGAGCATAGGGTTTTCTTCTGCGTGGGGATATCTGAGAAGATCCTGGGGAGTTGAGCAAGATGTAACTGAGGATGGGGAGTAGGTGTGTGGTGGGCTGCCCTCTTCCCCCATCTTTGTGACAACGACAGATGCCCCCACAGATTACTAAATATAAAACAGAACAGAGGAGCGCGGAGCTGAGAGCTGTTGGGATAGTTAACCACATGGCTCATGCTGGATGACTATGCGGGCTGTCAGTGCAGGTGACATGCAGGTGACAAAGCCTGTGCTGCTCAGCTGCAGTGGCTGTCCTGGGGGTCTTTTTATTTTTATTGTCACATGTTCCTTCTCTGTCCCCTTGCCTCCCCAGTGCCCCAGTTCATTTGATGGTTTCTCTTTCATACTCTTCTCTGGTTTCAGCTTTCTCAGCTTCATGGTCCAAGGAACTAGCGAGTCTTAATCATTTGTAAGGTGTGTGCAGAGGAGCTTAGGAAAGTGCCAAGCAAGGCATAGCACCTTCAGTGTCTCTGTTCTCTACCAGCCACCTGCCTACAGATACTTTCCTTTTTCACTTAGAAAGAAAATGGTGGATATAGCTTATTGTACACTAGCACTACTGTCTGTATAGGTTCCCTGAGGGTTAATTTCGCAAGCCTATAAATGTTCACTTACTTAAACAGTAGGTGTCACAAGATTGCTTGATCTCATCATTCCAGTATGGACTTAGCTTCAGCAGCTCTTGCCCAGTCCATGACCTGTTCTGTACAACCTTACTAAAAAGTCCTCTTTTAAACAGTGCCTAATTCTCAGACCTCGATTGTCTTCAGATGTGAATGTTAAGGCTGGTGAGAGACAAAGCAGTGGCAGTATGGCCACATGCTCTAAACCGGAGCCGCCTCGGCTGTTCCCAACAGATGCTGCTGGTTGCCATTGCTGAATTTCAGTGTTGAGTCATGACCCCCTGATTTCTCAGGTCAGAGGGAGATGCATTTGCCTTTGGACCTTCCAGGCTGGCTGTCTTTGGGGTTAGGTTCTCAGTCTGTTGCTGGCACCTGTTCCTGGGCTTGCTGGGCATGTCTGGTTCTAGGATCCTCTGCACAGGAGAAACATTTACCAGCTTTGCTCATTTACAAGTTCTCTGGGTTCCCTAAGTGACTAGACAGAAAATATGTAAGAATATGATATTGCTGTGACACTTCTTTCAAAGTTACTTAAGATTAGATATTTTACTGCAGACATATAGGTAGTTTGCAGAAGTGCAAATATTCACTGAGAATCTACCTGTACATGATCATTCCATTAAGGATTCTGAGCCAGGCAGTGGGGGCGCATGCCTTTGATCCCAGCACTTGGGAGGCAGAGGCAGGCGGATTTCTGAGTTCGAGGCCAGCAGTTCCAGGACAGCCAGGGCTACACAGAGAAACCCTGTCTCGAGAAAGGATTCTGGCTTTACAAGTGTTAAGAGTCTGGTGATAAAGATAGGACTTAATTATAACAGCCACAGCCATAGCAGCCCCAAGCTTAAAAGCACATCTGTTGTTATAGCAGTCCTTTAAGGTCAGTCACACATGTGTGATGCTATGGTAGAAAACAGAGGAAAGGTGTGGCAACTGCTTCAGGTCAAGGTATCAGAGCTGAGGTTTTACTGCCGTCTTTCTTGGTACATAGTGCTCCATTCTGGGCTTCAGTAGTTCCTGGAAGAAGACGTGGACAATGCCTCTCCTCCATTCCTTTTGTTGAGGTGAGCATGCTCCCCATACCGTCTCCACCTCCTTGGTGAATATGACTTCCATGTTAGGCGTTCCTGCACAGAGAGGTCCTCCATGGCCCTGTGCTAACTCATGGCTCCTGTCATGTTTTCCTCTAGACTCTCAGCTCCATACTGGGTTGTGCTTGGGGTATTTATTGTTTCAAGTGTTTCTGTTCACTTGAAGGCCAGTCAGCCTCCATGAGGCAGGACTTGTCTGTCCTTGTTGGATGGCATAACATACAGTAGATGGGGTAGAAATGATTGCTGAGAGAATAAATGGATGCCAACACTTCTGGTTTCATGTAACAAGTACACAGAGTAGAAGTTGAGAGTGTTTATCCTCCTAGCTATAGATCAAGGAGAGGAAAAAGTTGTGATTTTCAGTATAACACCTTAGCTAATATAAACATCTAATAAATGATGTAAATTGTAAAAATTCACACTATCAAAAAAATTTGAAGGGTAAAAAATTTAAACGTGAATCTTTGTTTATTTTATTTTATTTTTTAACACCTGAAAGGGCCCATTAGAGTAAGGAATCAACTGGACATGCAGGGGCCACCTTTAGGAATGGGTCATAACTGAATAAGCCTGGCCAGAGGCTTACAAAGGTTGGGGGACACATTCTGTACTCTTGAGTTAAAAGATCAGTCTTGAAAAAGTATTTGGTGCAGTAAATGGAGGAAAACACTATGGAAACTGTTTTGGAGCTGGGTGTGGTGGCACACAGGCCTTTAATCCTAGCATCTGGGAGGCAGAGGCAGGTGGATGTCTGTAGATTCAAGGCCAGTCTGCTCTATGGAGTGGGAGTGGGTTTCCAGGACAGCTAGAGGTACAAAACATTGTTTCAGTTTAGAGTGTAACAGGTACTGTTTAAAGTGAAACATTGTATGCTTCAGGGTTTGCAGACTTTGCTACAAAAGCTACTTAGCATATCATAGAAACAGTCAACAGGTGGGCTAAGAGGCAGGCATGGCTGCTTGACTTTCAGCGGTACAGAGTGTGGTTTGTAAAGACAAAGTACCCAGATAGTCTGACTCGTCTATACACTACTGCAGAAAATGACAGCTCTTCTTCATTCCCAGTGTATGTGGCACACATTCTGCTTAGTCTTAGTTGTAAGGCAAATCTGTTTTAAGATAACACAGAAATTTGCAGCTTTTGATTTAACTCTATAATAAAGGCTGCAAGTAGGAGCATTTGTTCTCTATGAGAAAAACAGTGACCTAGTTTCCTTAACTAATTACTTAACAGAGAAAAATGACATCCATATAAAACAAAACCAAATCAAAGCAGGAGCTTATCCTTCCTCCAGTATCATATTAAAGTATACCTTTAAGAATATTAGAGTACATATTAAAGGTACATATTAAGAAGTACCTTTTGTTATTAGTGAAACACATCAAATACTCTTTCTGAGACATAGTCTCAGTAACCAGATTGGCCTTGGGCATACAATCGTCTTGCCTCAGCATCCTCAGTATTGGGATTACAGCCATGTACTGCCATCTGACTAAGGCTTTCCGGGTAACTTTGATACTCTAAAAGACTATTTGAAGCATCCTGAGTAGTGTCTAAAACCCTTACACAAATTAGCAAATTCTAAAAGTAAGACTGATCAAATCTCAAACAAATTAGGCTCCAGTTTAGTGCAGTGAACAGAATGGTTCATAAATGGTTGTTCTTCCCACTGGGTCCTCTCAGTAGATCATTCATTGGGCCTTTTCCAGGACTTGCATTTCTCAAGTATACACAGCAGAGACACTTATCTTACAGGCTAGACATTCGGTGAGCTAATTAGCTTTGAAAAAATGCTTTGCAAACCAAAAAGATTACATAGATGAATGTTGGAGGTTGTGGTGACCACGTATAGCTTTTCATTTGGAATATGCTACTGGATGTTCTGAAATCAGAGGTTTCATGAAATGGAAAAACTACAGAAGTGTGCATCAGCTCCATGGTTTCCATTCTAATATGTGAGCATGCGCTTGTGCACTAAATCTGTGGGGAAGCTATAGAAAGCTGTGCTATGAAGGAGGTTCACCTTTTCTTGTCTCACTGAAAAAAGGACAAATTTGGACAGTGTTTGTAGAAGTAAACAGTACTGGTGTGGTAAGAACCAGGATATTTATCAAATGGCTTATTTTTTAGGATAAAATTCAAAGTGATGTGTGACTGTGATTGTTGAACTATTGTCTTAGTCAGGGCTTCTCTTCCTGCACAAACATCATGACCAAGAAGGAAGTTGGGGAGGAAGGGGTTTATTCAGCTTACATTTCCATATTACTGTTGATCGCCAAAGGAACTCAGGACTGGAACTCAAGCAGGTCAGGAAGCAGGAGCTGATGCAGAGGCCATGGAGGGATGTTCCTTACTGGCTTGCTTCCCCTGGCTTGCTCAGCTTACTTTCTTATAGAACCCAGGACTACCAGCCCAGGGATGGCACCACCCACAATGAGCCCTCCCCCCTTGATCACTAATTGAGAAAATGCCTTACAGTTGGATCTCATGGAGGCAATTCCTCAAGGGAGGCTCCTTTCTCTGTGATAACTCCAGCTTGTGTCAAGTTGACACACAAAACCAGCCAGTACAACTGTTAAGGAGACTGTTTAATAAAAAGTATTTTCTGAGTTTAGGGTCTAGCTCAGTAGAGGAACACTGTCTAGCATTTTCGAGGACCCAAATTCAGCACCTGATATGGAGATAAATGGTGAGACAGACCGACATGCACATACATGCATGCACATAGTTGTGCATTTTTCCTTAAATGAATTTTCAAAAATCTTAAATGTTTGTATACAGAGGCCAAAACAGTCTATAAAAACTGTGATAATGAAATGTTACACGGTCACTCTTCAAGACTCAGACTTGCATCTAGTTAGTATCTGAAAGACAGCAATGGATGCTTAGATGGCCATGGCTATGTTCAGAATATCAGCCACAGCAGTGAGGTTCAGAAACATTTAACTTGGGATACACATACTTAACCCTCCACAGAAGTATCTGCGTAAGGCATTATATATTAGGACTATCTTAGGTATTTTTATTATCATACATCTATTCATTAGAACACTGTGTGTTCTCAGGAAAGTCGAAATAACATACTAAACCTACTCAAAATGATGCCTCCCTCTCCCTATCTGTGGTGTTTACAATTAATTACAAGATAGTTTTATATAGAATATCTTAGTAAAAATATTTCCAAAGGGTCTGACTTTGACCATGCTTTGAGCTGTAACCTACACAGAACACAGCACAACCACCAGGGCTTTGTGGTACGAGCATCCAGCGGATACACAGCCATCACACAGTCCATGGTTTATAGGATTCCAGTACAGAAAAGGAAACCTCAAGCTCTCTTCTCTACATCTCCTTTGGGTGTACACAGGTACCAAGCAACTTTCTGCCATGTAGATTTTGCTTATGAAACAACCTATTTTTGTAACTTTTGAACAATATCTACAAGGAAGTCTCTCTGTCTCTTCCATTGAGTGGTGAGCACCCTGGCACATTTTCACAAGGCAGCCAGAACAAGTGGGAACTGCCTACCTATAGGCTTCACACAGTTAATCCTTTCCTTCAAGAGAGGCACTAATATGGTTGCCAGTGTGAGTGCTATGGGGACTAATGCCATGGACTGCTGTAGGTGTTAGTGGGATGGGGATCTTAAGCGATGTCTTGGATATGTCTTTAGGCTCAGTCAGGAATAGCAAAGGCAGGCTGAGCTGGCATGGGTGCTTGTGTCTTTGTTGCTTGGTCACTCTGGAGATGTTTGTGCACACGGGGCTCATGCACCTGCTTTAGCCACAGTTGTTGGGTAGCAATCAACAGTTGTAGCCGCAACACATGGAAGTGATAATAGCCACCCTTGAGTAAACCAGCAGTGTAAGCTCCTCTGTTCAGTCACTGAATCCATGCTGTTAAGGGATAGTGTTAAGATCCAGACCTAGTCTCCATAGTTTCATACACGTAGATCATCTCACTGATACAGTCTGTGGCCAGTTAAATGATCAGAACATGTTACAGAGTGAGCCAGGTCTGCACGCTTGGTATGGATTTGAGGCAACTCCTCTGTGCTGTAGAATCTCTGACTGGTTATTCTCTCTCTAACATTATTATTATTTGCTGTGTGCATTTATCTAAAAAGTGTTGCTCTGACCAGTTAACTAGCCTGATCCTCTCTGACTAGAATCCTGCACATGGGAGAAATCCTAAGACATAGCTTTCTCTTTGTGTCTAGTGGTTTACTAGTGATTGCAGTGAGCCCACAGAGTAGATCAGTCCTGAGAGTCTAGAGCTTGTGTCTTGATTTAGTGGGCATAGAGGTGATTTCAATACAGAAAAAAAGTTAGAGAAATGCAGTAACTTCATTTTCAAAGAGGAGGGGGCCAGAGGTGAGCTCTGTGCTCACTGCTGGGAAGGATTTTCTGCAGTTTGCAAAGAAGTAATTCAGTAGTTGGGTAGCTCTGTGTTGTCGATGCTGCTAGTTTGACCTAATGAGTTATTATGCTCATTACTTTAGAACATCAACGATAGTATCTTCCCCATCTCATGCAGTAGGGGTGAGTAGACCCAGGCCAGAGGTCCTCCAGGGTCAGAGGATTCTCAGCTATTGGGCTGGTGTGTCCTGTCTGCTGGGATTCCTGGAGGTCACCTGCCCCAGAGACACTGAGCAGACAGAGAGAAGGCTAGCCAGGCCAGTCTTTTCTGTTCCTGTGTGCTCCATTGTGTTCATCCTCTGGGTTGAGTGTAACATTTAAATCTCATTTAAAAAAATAAACTTTTGCACTATTCTAATGGTTAAAGCCTTGTAATGTAGGATTCTAATGGGTGTTCTGTACAGACCCAGGGGATAGTTTTGTGGAGCGTGTTTGAGAGCACAACTGATGTACATCTGTTGGGTCTTAAAATAGATACTTTGAACTTACCCGGTTTTACATCCTGTTTCTCCTCAGCTACCTCGGCATCTTGTTACTTGTGAAGGTTAATTGTAACACTGAGGCATCTTCATTTTTATGGGAATAGAGGAGTTACCGCTCCTGATACCATCACAGTGGCCTAGAATCAGGTATTTCCTGTTGGATCATCTTTTCATTATAGATGTTACAGGAAAAAAAGTGAAATTGGTGTCTATTAACATATAGAACATCCTGCCCAGGATGTTCAAAATAGTCATTAAGGTTCAAAATACTGAGGATTTCAACTATTATAGTATCAGGGGTAATTCTAGAAAATGGGAATGACATCCTGATTAGTGGGCTTAAATCCTAAGAGACAGTTGAGTCTCTGTTCTCTGAGTTTCTCTTTGGGAAGCCAGACAGGAGGAGTGTCTTCCCTGCCCCCAGCCCTTCCCAGCACTTACATACATGTTCTTCAAAACTCAGTGACTTTGCCCTACTTCTAGACCTGAGTGTAGCATGCAGTGCATCAGTTGGCAATGTCAGACTGCTATGTCCATAGTGTTAGTCTGTGCTCTCTTTCTAAAGAACGGTGAGCAACTGGAAGCAGAGATATGCAAGAGGAGAGGCATCCCTGAGCTCCTGGGCCTTTGCACACAGCACACAGTTTGACTTGTGTGATTGGGTATTGATTAGAACCTGGACTCATCATTTAATCCTCCCTGGACTCATTGAACACCACTGCCTCTTCTTCAGAAGGAGGTGGCATCAGCCTGCCCACCACAGCCACCTGGATGCTCTGCTCAGCTTGGTCCAGCTCGGAGACTCAGCTCCTCCTCCCACTGTTGAAGGGGAGGGTCCAGGAGCCGAGATGAGGTGACTGAAATTGTTCAACAAGCAAGAAAGGATCAACTAGGAAAGGTTTATTTTTAATCACAAGGAAAAGGCCTTGCGATGTTCGACATGGCCTAAAAGGATGCTTTTGGGCAGTGGGGACAGTGATGGAAGCTAAAGGAACATTTCTCTGAAGTTGAAGCATTCACACACAAGTTACACACTTTGATGGATCCCAGTTTTTTCAGTTTTTCAGTGCCCTTAACTCTTCTTCTTCTTCTTTTTTTTTTTTTTGTTTTGACATAGGGTTTCTCTGTGTAGCCCTGGCTATCCTGGAACTCACTCTGTAGACCAGGCTGGCCTCAAACTCAGAAATCTGCCTGCCTCTGCCTCCCAAGGGAGGATTAAAGGCATGCACCACCACTGCCCGGCCCTTAACTTCTTTCTTACATATTTAGTTTGGCTTTCTTTTTCTTCTAACACAAATCCAGGGTATTTTTCCCCCCCAGGATTTTGTCTTTAGTCTTTGACTAGCAAATTTTCAAATCATCTTGACATTAATAGGAATGTATGACTTTGGAATAAGCTTTCTGAAACTAAGTGGTAGGGGTAGTGTAGCTTTACATAGCCATTGCTACATTTACATAGCCATTGCCACATTGCTGAAATGGATTTCTTAAACATGTAAGTGATTTATAAATATGAGGTCAGTAGGGATAAATATAAGCCTTAGTAGGGATAAATGAAGAGATATGGGCCTGGGGAAGACTGGGGCATTTGTGCTTGTGGGGATCCCAAGGACTGGACCTAGGTTGTTCTGAGGCCCTTCCCCGCTCCCCTAAATGAAGCTAGGTCCTCCTCCTCCTCCTCGTCCTCCTCCTCCTCCTCCTCGTCCTCCTCCTCCTCCTCCTCCTCCTCCTCCTCGTCCTCGTCCTCACTCGTCCCCTTGCTGTGAACAGTTGTATATCAGCATTAAAAGCATTTGGAAGCAGCTCCAAGCCAAGCATCTGTTAACCAGCCAGCCAGGGCCTAAGACTCGGAGCTGCAGGAAGTGGGTACCATTCCATCCAGGGTGAGCCTGACATGCCGGTGGGTGTGTGTGCATTCTCCAGACAGGCTTTCTATCCGATGAGGACTCTGACTGAGCCCCAGAAAGTGAAAAGTCTGCAGATGGCTTTTATTAATTTGGCTTATACAGGGATATGCAAGCTTATTATTGGTTTGTCTTTGGTAGGATGCTAGATTTGGATTCTCTTCTTCATTTTTCCTTCCATTTTTACAGATGAAACTGGTTTCTTCCTTAAGAGATGCTGACAAACCTCATACAGGAATATGATATGGTACAAATTTACACTTTTATGAGTTAGGGAACAAGTTTTTATGAGTTCATGGGTCTCTAGAATGAGCAATTAAACTGGTGATCAACTGAAAGAAGTGTGTTACCTTTGTGTACGTGTGTGTTTGAGAGGGAGAGGGAGAGAGAGGGAGAGGGAGATGGTATTACAATTTAGGCTACTGTCTGTCTATGTTCCCTGTTTTACTTTTCATGAAGATTATAAACAAACAAGTGATAGCTTTATCTATGAAAAACTCTTTTGGAAACACCTTTTTTTCCATGTTAACTGCAAGTGCCCTTTTCAGAAACACTGTGGTGTATATGTGCACGTGTGTATACTCCACTTCATAATGTGTCCTTGAGCATCATAAATGTTCACTGGGAATTAAATGGCACTGCTGTAAGGAAACACAGTAAAAGGGACGGGGTAAACGGGACTTCTGAAGCTTTATATAATTTTGTAGTGTATTCACAGAATTTCTGCTCCATAAAACAATTTGCTGAATTAGGCTCTTTTACCAGATGTGCTGAGAGCAAGCAGACAATTTCTGTCTTTGTCCCTACTTAGAACTAAATGACATGCTCTGAAGACCCTGAGAACCTTTTGCTTAGTTGAAGCATGCTTGCTACCCTGGGCTAAAACTAGTTTATTGTGGATATGGACGAGTTTTCTATCTTAAAATGCCTGTGGCCGGTTTTGAGGAGTAGCCAGGCAAACATTGACTTGCTCACTTTGGTTTCTTGGTTCTCTCTTCTCTCAGACCCTCTTTTGTTAGATTTATACTTACTTCTAGGTTTGTAAGCTTAGCTATGCCAGTTACACTTGCAGTACAGCCAGCTATTGCCACAGGTGTGAGATAAGTTATAGCGCATTGGCAGCTTGGACCATTTCTTTTATGCCAGTTCAATATATTTGAGTGCTATAACTTTTTTTTTTCTGGTAAACCTAAATTATGTGACGTGATTGCAATAGTGCTTTAAGTAATAGTGTTGATAGCAGACTGCTCAGCGTCGGTTGTAGTGCCCACCACGTGCAGGCATGAGCCTCCCCACGCCACCCTGCTAGGTGGGGGTACAGTTTCACACATCGGGGAACACATGCAGGAATGTGACAGGCTGCTGCCCTGTAAGACCTAGATATGGAGCGCAGTGGTGTGCCGTCTGTGCCCTCAGCCCTGGGCACACTGCCGCCCTACCCGCTCTACTCAGTGTTTTCATGCTCCATCAGCATGGCCTCAGGTGTGCATCTGGATCACTTATGTAATGAAGATGGTGCCCCCCCCACTTCCTTCACCTTTGTATCTGAGCACGGGGTCAAGGCTGTTGCCGTAGAACAGATCCAACACTGGTATAGGCATATCTCAAGTCTTTGCAGTTGTTTTTTGTTTAAAAATAGTATTTAACCCAGCGGTGGGTTTTTCCTTTGGGGATCCTCACAAGAGATCCCCCTGTTGTCTGCCAGTCCAGAGGACATTGAAATTTATGTTTTCACTCTTTAACAAACGCAGCTCTCGAGGTGAAGAGGGATGTCCAGAGTCCTGACAGGCAGCCTGACCTGACATTCCCTCAGCACTCCTGGAGAAGAAACCAGAAATGGGAAGCAAGGTCTTCACCTTCTGTATACCTCACTGGACAAGATGCGTGTATGCACACACACATGCATACACATGTGTGTGTGTGTGTCTGTCTGTGTATATGATGTATTTGCCAGTGTGTGTGCGCGTGCGTGTGTGTGTGTGTGTGTGTGTGTGTGTGTTTGTGTATATGATGTATTTGCCAGTGTGTGTGTGTGTGTGTGTGTGTGTGTGTGTTTACGCATGCTTATTGTGTTAGAGAACACCAGCGCAGCTGTGATGGTTTGTATATGCTCGGTGCCAGGGAGTGGCACTATTTGTAGGTGTGGTCTTGTAGGAGTGGGTTTTAATACCCTACCTGGTCCTAGCTGCCTGAAAGCCAGTCTTCTGTTAGCAGCCTTCAGATGAAGATGTAGCTCCTCCTGCTCCATGCACCTGCACCATGGATGCCTTCGTGTTCCTGCCTTGATGATAATGGACTGAACCTCTGAACCTGTAAACCAGCCCCAATTAAATATTGTCCTTATAAGAGTTGCCTTGGTCATAGTGTCTGTTCCCAGCAGCCTAGCTGCTGAGCTTCCTCTTCTCAGGACAAGCAGGAAGAGTTCAGATCAAGCTCTGTGACTGCCAGTGACTGCCAGTGATGTGTGAAGATGCTCATCACTCCCATTGCTTTCTGTCCAGCTGCTTCCCTAAGATTTTTCTCTGGGTTAGTGTTTTAGATGTGTCTGTCTGTCTGTCTGTCTGTCTGGCCTCTTCTGATGCTTCACTGCACTCTTCTTCTGCATTTGATGTAGCCAGCCCATGCAACCTTTTGAAATTAAATTAACTGTCTTAGAAAATACTCTCCATTGCTAGTACCCCTCCCTCCCTCCCTTGTGTGTGTGTCCAATTTAAGGAGGCTTTATTTCATCCTTCTGAATGTCTGTGGTGCTTGATTAGAAGGAGTTCCCATATGTCTGATACATTGGGCTCTTTTATTCTAAGACTATTTGGAACTAATGAGAACGTGACTTCTGGAAAGAGGTATGTCACATGGAGACACAGACGAGAAGTATCAGCGGGTGGATTCGCCTCTAGCATTTGCTGTGAGTCAGACACGCACCATGAATGGAATTAGGTTTACTAAAAGACTATGTTGACTTCTGTGAGCTGGCAGTTTCCCCCTAGTTCTGTTCAGTTCTTTGTTATCTTGTGTTGTTGTTATTGTTGTCATTGTGGTGGTGGGGGGTATTGACTCTGTTATAGACATGCTGGCAGTCTAGAGCCCCTAATAGAGGTGCTCATGGGAAACCAGCAAAGGCCTCATCTGAGCCTCTTCTGTTCTGTTCAGCAACAATGCCATATGTGGGGCTGTGCTTGGCAGAAGGAGTGCTCTCGGGGAGGGGTGACTCAGGCCCAAGCCAGGCTGCACTCTTTAGCTGCTGGCAGTGGCAAGGCACTTTAATGTATAATACCTTGGGCCTATTATCTATGTAACATAAGGCCAGGGACATAAAACTCAAGGCCTGATGGCTCACCCATTTCATTAGACCTTAAAAGACCTTAACACCTGAGGGGAATCCCTGTTTTTCAAAAGATGCTTACAGGATTGGATGATAGATATTTGATATTTGAAACTACCAGTTTCAGAAATGCACTTTGAAATTACGCTTGCTTCTTACTTTATGATTTGCAGCATAAAATGCATAGGGTTGTCTGTTTGTGGTTGGCAATCATGGAGAAGGCTGTTCCACCTGCAGCGTTTTACACACTTTCCTTTAAGGCTGGCAGAGGTGTTGGTTTTTTTTTTTGTTTGTTTGTTTTTTTTTTTTTGGGTTTTTTTTTTTTGTGAGACTATATAGAATAACTAAAAATAAACATGGCCCACTTTCTGAATTCTAAATGTGTGGAATGTTTGTCAGTGGTTGTGAGACTCAGTACAGCCTAGGCATTATCTTGTTCCATATTGTAGCAGCACTCTATAGTCTGAAGGCTATTGAGGGTAAGAATCATTCACGGAAACAGGACGTTCTCATGGACTTATGGAACAACATTTATCCCAGTTGTATCCCCCATGGCAAAGCATTGACTCCTTTAACCATCACACTGGCCAGGAGCTAGCTTCCTGTTCTGATATCTGCTCTGGTTGCGTTGGAGTAATGAGGAGTGGGCAGATTTCTGGAGGGAGGCTGCAGATGCTGGAGCTATAAAGCATAGGGAACATGAGACTCAGGACAGATGATAGGCAGGTGTGGCTATATTAGGACAGCCAGGGGAGGTCCAGACGAAGGCACCGAATCTACGGTGGGCCAAGAGCTGGGCACCTCCAAGTAATTACAGAGCTTAGTGGAGGTGGCAGCTTCAGACAGGCAGGGGTGCTGAGGTGGGCAGAGAACAGATAGAACTGTTCTGCCATTAAATTACTTTACCACTGGGAATTGTGTGTCAAACTCTGAGCAAACACTGACATATTTTTGACTTGGGGCCTGGAACAGCCAGTGTGTCTTTGGAGTCAGAGAGGAGACAACATTTGCTGTGGTCAGCTTCCCTGTCCTTGTGGGGCTGTCTCACATGCACCTGTGGATGGCCTCTCCCATTCTGTGGTGTGCACATTTGTCCGTTTGTCCCAGCCTTTAAGTAGGGTTATTGTGCGTCTCTTTCACCTGTTGCAGGGCTGGCACAACTTCACCATGAGTAAACCCCAGGAATCTGAGCTCTTCTCTCACTGAAGTTTCCTATTTCAACCAGAAGATTCTTTTGAACATGCGTGATAGGATCATTGCACAGTTTTCTAACGGCCTAGGCTCTCTTTGACCCCACAGAGCTTCTTATTCAGGGGAGTAAGTACCATTCCCTTCGCCTCTATTCCGTGCTTCAGTAAGAAGAAAAAGGCTTATGTTATTTTAGATGCAGCTGTTAATAACAGTCCTATTTTCTTAAGAGCTGGGCTTGCACTGCTCAATGACACAGATCCGAGAGCAAGCTGGGGACAATTCTACTGTAATGAATAGGAGATGCCTCCAGATGCACAGTTCTTTATGTGGGGTCAGTAGTCTCTGCAGAGGCCACTGTGACAGACTGGCCCTGTTCCCTGAGAAAAACAAGAGGTGAAGAGTACACAGGACATGGTAGTTTGGCTTCATGCTTCCGGCCTGGAAAATGAAGTTCTGATGGGCGTAAGGTACCCGCGACTGGTGATATGACACGTTTTCACCCCTGCTGACTTGGAGAATTGACTGAACCTAAGCCCAGTTGTCCAAGTGCTTGGCCTTCCAAGGAGATGACTCCAGCAACAGGACTAAACACCCACACTGAGCGTTGTTTGAATAGTTTAGTAACTATTCCAAACAAAACAAGACTGGAGCTACCTGGTGCTAGAGGGTGTATTGACTATTTCTTGATTATTGTAGAAGTAACTCTTCCTTAATGATAAGAGTCAGAGAAACAGACTGACTTAACTTCCTTGTCAATTTTATTTTCTCTCCTCTCTTGAACCATGTCTTTGATCTCCTGAACAGGAACAAATGCCCATTTCCTGTTGAGACAACACACACCGGGAAGTGACAGTTCATACTAAAACAGGAAGCCCTTTGGATCAGCAGTATTTTCATTCTGACACCCCACACCACTTGTAGCTTTAAAACTTGATTTACTATGCATTGAAGTGGTAGGAGAGCCTCTATGGCTAGTTACAGGCTGGAGGTGTATGTGCTTCTAGAACTTACCCAGTGTTGTATTTTAAAGTTGCAAGCCTTTGATAAAAGCCACAAGATCATTGTTTCGAGCTAGTGTTACTGGAAAAAGTTTGGCCAGGAATGGGGTTCTCTTCTGTCTCTACTCTGGGCAACTCCCCAGGAGGATCATGTAGCCATGTAACTGGCAGTTTTCTCTGGCTGTTACCAAAATTGTGCTTTAGGTAATCAATGGGACCCAAACTATTCTTCCAAGACCTCCCTCTTGTTTCTTAGTCTCTGTGCTCTGCCCAGACCTGTTCCCCATGTCTGCCCTCCGTTGTAGCGATGGGGCATCACAGTAGCCTAGTCTTCAGCTTTGCTCTGCCTCAGCCTCACTGTCTTGGCTCATTCTGGTTCCTTCACATGGGAAAGGGTGGCATCTCTTAAGTGAGGGGTGTCACCTGCTAATCTTTCTGTGTGTCTTTGCTCTGACTTTATCCTTGCTTCGATCATTCAATCTCCTCACCTCCAACACAGACATACACCCAGATACACACACACACACACACACACACACACACACACAGACACACGCTCTCGTGCGTGCGCGCATATGCATAATGATGTATGACCCTTCCCTCCATCTATCTACTGAAGCCCTGGCCACTCTAAGTATCCTGGCCTTTGCTTGTGTCATTTGCCCACATCAGTAGTATGTGCCTTTGAAGATGCCACCCTCTCTCTCTCTTACCTGTACCTCAGCATACTAAGCCAAGATGCCTCAGGGGTGTGCTCAGTTGAGTTACCTGTCAGCAAGGCCTGTCCATGTGTCTGGCACCAGGATTAAGGATGTGTGGTATCTTCCCTTTCTGCCCTTGGTTTGGGGTCTTGAGCCAAGTAAAGAAACTGAAATGTCTTGTTCAACTCTCAATTGCCAAGTTAGATTGCTGCTGCTGCTGCTGCTGCTGTTTTTGCTGTTACTTTGATGTGTGAATGTGAACCTCAGAATTATGAGGTCATCAGTCAGAATTAGGAAAAGTTTTAATGACATAGGATTCTATTATGTTCAAAGGTGGCAAAACACAACTTCAAAGAGAGCTTTGTTAGTTCTCAAATCATATTATGGTAACATGTTCATATAGGGAAGAAAAGCTCGATTCTTTTTCTCTTTTTCTCTTTGGAAAATCCACTACATTTTATGATTTCATGGTAGATTTCTTTCTTACAAGTTGTACACTTGATCTATCGATCGATCTGTTTGTCTACCTATCTGGCATCTATCTTATCCGTTTATATCTATCAATCATCTATTTATCTTTGTGTTTATATAGTATTAAACACATTAAAATGTTTGCTACTTTGTCAACAGAGTTTACAAGTTAGATAGTGATTGTGTTACTAAAAAGGTGGGATGTTGTTACCATTTTGCATGGACCTCTGAGTTTAAGGAATATCAGTGGATTTTGTGTTTGTATTTAGGAAACTGCAGTATTAGAAACTGGCAAAATACCAAAATAAATGAGCAAAGGATTTTGGAAAAATCATGTATGTATATCTATAGCTCTCCCCCATTTGTATTTTTAAAACAATTAGATATGGATGTGAGACCTGAGCATCTGTTAATGAGCATCCTGTCTCCAAAACCTTTTGTGTACCATTGCTACGGGGAAGTGTGCTGGATGTATTTCAGAAGCATCCGCTGCCAGTTCAAAGGGACATTGACTAGATTAGTAGGGTTAGATGAATTGATTCAAGCCATTCATTACTCAACTGGTTAATTGTGTGTTGACTGTGTAGTTAAATACACACAGGGCCCTGGCAGTGTCCTTGAAGTCAGGGCCTTAGGGGGGCGGACACAGGATTCCAGGTTCAGCCTCGATCTCTGTACATTGTGCAGGGTGGCTCCTGCCTTCTGGGTACCTCTCACCTATCCTGAGCTGGGTTCTGCTTTGGAGCAGATGGTCATCAGTAGAGCTGACGTTTGCTGGCACTGTTGTGGCATAGTGTGCCAGGCACTATGTTTTAAGGCTTGCCCGTTAGTGCTTAGAGCAAGCCTGCTTAGAGACTCTAAGGAGTTTATTAATGTGAGGTAGTGCTTGGGTGTGCTTCCAAAGGCTGACTTCCTGAAGGTGATGCTCTTTCCCGTGAGTCTGATCCCCTCCAGGTGGTCTGAGCTGGAAACTGCATAGGTGAAGCACAGGAGCCCTGGTGAAGGGGATGCAGTTCTGTCTTCAGCTGTTCACAGGCTGGGGCAGACAGCCTTGCAAAACTGTCCTTGTCTGGCTTCAGGCTTCAGGCTTCTGCTGTTCTTCTCAAGGCAGGATACATACAGGGAGGTAGGATTCTCATGACAGCTGTGTAAACCAGACCTGGGAATGGAATGGCTGCGGATTATTTCTGGCTCTAGAGCCATCCTACGATCCTGAGGTGGCTGAGGTGGTTGTTATAAACCTGATGCCAGCCAGCCAGCCAGCCAGCCAGCCACCGGGCCTCCTTACTTACTGAGTACCCAGCACTCCAGCCAAGTGTCAGTATACTAAGGGAGCGGAGTAGGGCAGGCGGCATTTCAGATGGGAAGACATCACTGGATGTCTGTGGAGTTTGTGTCTGTGGGTTCTGGCTTCCTTTATTCCATTTTTCGAGTTTAATTCGCATTTGTTGAGATCACACAGCTGAACAGGCGGGTAGATATAAATCCTGTGCTACTGCGCTGGACGCGATGATGAGGTTTTGAATGACTGTAAAGGGGCAGGTGTGTTTGCTTACAGGATACATTTTGTGAGCAGGCTTCTTAGTAATAACATCATTCTGGCCTGGCTCCTCCCCCCTATCCCCACCCCAGCTTTTATTTATTTATTTATTTATTCATTCATTTATTTATTTATTTATTAATTTTAATGAAGTCACTGTAAATGAGTAGAGAAGTAGTCCTGTATGGGGATGTGCCCAGCTCTGCTTCCCTAACGCCAGCTCTTTCGTTTCTGTTGGCAGTGAATGCCACACAGAATGGGGAACTGGAGTCTATTCGTAGTGAGAACAGAACTGTCTTTACCTTCTTCCCAAGACCGCTCTAGTCCTGAAACTGTGCATTTGACAAAACATAGGGAAACAAAGAATATGAGCCTGATAGAAAAATCCAACCTGCTTGGTTATATCTTCTTTGGGGGACATGTTTTTATTTTCGACCAGGAAAAACAAATAAGGGCGATTTTCAACAGAAGCACAGCTTGTTGCAGCTCCCTGTGGTGCTTAAAGCACGGAACAGCCCCTCCTGCAGTTCATCTTTGCACAAAGGAGATGATGTAATCCCTTTAGCTCTGGCCACGTGGCCAGCATGCCGTCACTGCCTTCACACGGATACTAATGTGCTGCCAGTGCCTATAGGCTTCTTGCAACCGTGCATTTGTAATTAAATTGCTTTTCCTTTGTTAAGGCTGTCCTTCACTTGGGGTCACAGGAATATAAAAAAGGCTATCTTGCTTGCACTGGTGAAAATTATGACCAGAAAAATGACTGGAGTGTGCAAAGCAGTTGAGCCTCCGTGAGTGCCCATGAATTGACACCGGTGGATGGGGGCAGGGCAGGAATTCTTGGTTGCCAATAGCAACCATTTGCTTCATTATTAGAAGAGTGAAACTCTGGACTTCAGCTTCTCTCTCTCTCCCCTTGCTTTGCTGGTTGGGGGAGGAGCCAGCAGAGACGTGCACTCCAAGGGGAGGAGACAGCCATGCTCAAGGGTATTCAGCTGGGTGTGTATACAAGCACATCCTTACCAACACCTGAACACTGCCATGTGTGCCGCCTCTGGCCATGTCCCTCTCCGCTGTCGTGACTGCATCCCACATGACAGCTGCTCTGAGCTGTACCACATTTTGCCCAGCTCTGGGCTAGATGTTTTCATGCATTCTCTCTTTGAATTCTCCAACGATTCTCTGAAATGCATGACTCATCCAGGAGGAAACTGCAGCCAGGAGAGAGGAAATGATTGCTCTGGCCCTTCCAAGCCTAAAGTGATCCTGCAGAGGACTCGGAGAAGGCCTGGAAAGACACTGATCCATGCGTTCAGGCTTGGCGCCTTCTTTGTCAAGAAGTCAATAGTCTCTGGGTCGGTGAAGTCCTGGCAACTGAGGCTTAGTTGTGCACACTAGCTCTGTATACAAGGGTTTAATTTTCCCTGTAGTATTAGTTTAATGACTAGACAGTACCATCATAAGATTTAGGCGATTTCAAGATGCGGCTAGAGAAAAGGCTCATTGCAGCTCTCATGAAGGACCTAGGTTCAGTTCCAAGCACTCACATCCGGTAGCTTATACCACCTGTACTTCCAGTTCCAGGGGATCTGACACCTTTTCCCAGTCTGTGCGGGCATTGGCTTGAGTGTAGTGTACATGCATGCTCACAAGCACACTGTTTAGTTTCTTCTGTTTCTGTGATAAAACACTGACAAAAAGCAACTGTGGGTGGAAATGGTTGATTTGATTTAGAGGTTACCATCAGTAATTGAGGGATTCCAGGGTAAGAGCTGAAGCAGAGACCATGGAATACCACTGCTTCCTGCCTCATTTTTCATGGCTTGCTCACCTTGCTTCTTAGACAATCCAGGACTACATGTCCAGGAGTGGCACTGCCCATAATGAACTGGGCACTCCCTCATCAGTAATGAACCAAGAAAAGCCTCATAGTCTTACCTAAAGGCCAATTCTCAAATTACCCTAGTTTGTGTCAAGTTGACAGACAGACAGAAACACACGCACGCACGCACGCACGCACGCACGCATGCACGCACGCACGTACGCATATAAAATCTTAAAGGAATGCTACGGCTTCATTGATGTCATGGCGACAGTTTTTGTAGTGCAAACATCTGGATCACATTAGCAAAGCAGCTTCTAAAAACACAATGAGACAGCCCAGGCTGCTGGCCCTGTGTCTCCAGGGACCTTGCTGATAAGTGGTATTGGACTAATTTTGGTTAGTACTTATGGACTGCACACAGAGTGACGGGAGTAACTCCTATAAATCAGGAATCATGGGGTCCTTTGCTCCCAGATCCCTGAAGAGCCCTTGTCTCTGGAGAATTTGGAGCCGAAGGAGTGGATGTGGTAAGGAAGGCTTGCAGCACAGTGTGCAGTCTTCCCACCTGTCCCTTGCGACTTGTCTCCTTCCCAAGGCTGCGCATACATTGGGTGTATCTGGCTGCATTGTTTCTTTGAAAAGGTTTCTCTTTTGTGGACAGTGGAGGCTTGGGGCTGTGTGGAAGGAGAAAGGTTGTGGTGACCCTCTGCTTCCTGAGCCTCTGTCCATTAGGTTTTGGTGTTTTACACTTGTCACTCTCTCCTGTCTAGGGATGCCATCTGAGGGGAGGAATTTACCTTCCTGGGAGTGGCTAGGGGCAGGGCATTCGGAACAGCTAAAGCTGTACCAGCAGATGGCTAAGGGTGATGGTGATGGTGGTGGTGATGGTGGTGGTAGTGATGATGATGGTGATGGTGATGGTG
>JADRCD010229288.1:0-17242 GCA_019843815.1 Montemys delectorum
GTTGGTCAGAACGTGCTAATCTGTCTGCTTTGTGTTTTGATCATTCAGTTTTCTCTGTGCACTAATTACAATCTGATTGATCTTTCACCCTCTGGATTTTGGTTTTGTTTTATTTTAGGCTCACCGACTGACTGCAGCTGTAAATTCAGCTTGCCAATGTACACTATTGCTCACAAGAGGGCCAGCAGAGAGAGTGGGGATGGATTTATTCCCATCCCAACAGCAAGGCAGCTTTGTGGATCTGTTACTGATGAGCCACAACAGCTTATACATCCAACGAGGACGTCTCAGGAGAAGCTAGTCTCAGTGCAAGTAACAGAGATTACAGGGAAACAGTGCAAATTTTCTGGGGCCATTGTTTTGTTTGTAGATTAAAGTCCAATTATGTTTTCCACTGTTTAAGGTCTGATATCTGAGATGAGTCATGTTTCTTCTATACTTGCTCCCTCTCAGATCTGGTGTGACTTTTCTGTTATTTAGGGTTCTTTCTGTTGTTAAGTTGTGTGCATTCTTTGAGCAGTAGAACACCTTTTTATTGTTATTTTGAGGATGTTAGGTATATACCTAATTATCCCTTGGAGAACATCAGAAGACAATGCATTTTCCTACATACAGGAGTAACAGAAAAGAATTAATGCACAATTATATCATTAGTGGAACCCCTAGTGAAAGATTTCCTTTATCTTTGCCATCAAATAGTTTTACTCCAGGTTATCTTTTGCTTTTCTATTACCATATTTAAAGCCTAAGGTTGCTAAACCTTTCCATATGTTGGAAAATACCATATTATGTATTGCCCACTAAACGAACTGATTAATTAAGGATCTATTCATGTATTTGCTCATTTGTTAAGGAGAAAAAAAACCAAAACTATACTATATTTCCTACTTTTGGCTTTTATTTATTGTATAACAGTAAAATATACTCTGAAATCAAGTCTTAAGTTTGAAAAATTGAGTAACAAACTTAGAGTACAAATCATTGTCCCAAAATAAGATTCCAAGAAACTGAAGCACTCAGGTACTTAGGCATCTCTCATACACTTCATTATATAGACCCCCTACTTGTGCCAGGGATTTCATAAGGTCCAAGGGCAGGTAAACATAGGTTGTTTCTTCCACAATACAAATTCTATCAAGAGAATTGACAATATGGATGTGAAAACAAATACATTTAATTCAAGGTGAGCAGATCTTGAATAGCTATACGTATAGCCACTCTAAAACTATTCACCCAGTGAATAAGACAACCAGGTAGGCAGTATGTGGTATGATCTCTCTTTGGATTTGAAATACATTCTGATTGCTGTCAGGAAATATGTCTTAGGATTTTTGGTCAGTTATCTACTTTTTAAATTACCTCAAGTCCATATAATTGTGTGTATACATAATCTAGAGTTAGGATGACACACCGGATAAATGAATGGCCGAGTACAGGCTCAAATTGGATTAACATTTATAAAAAATAACATGAAAGCAGAGTGCAATCATCTGCCAGATAAGGGATATGTTTCTGGAAACTCAGTAGCTTGAGTCTGGCTTTGATAATCTGATTTTGTTCTTGCATTCTTATCTAGTCACATTGTTCCTTGAGGAGAATTTAACAATAGTATCTTACCAGTGTGTTGTCACTTTCAAGAATTCTTGCTAACAAGTTAGCAAAGTGGAAAGAAGTTTTAGCATTGTTAGTGTTTCCTAATCTTCTCTGTTAGATGTCTCATTGAGTAGGAGGTGTCAAAGGAACTTTTCTTTGCCTGATACAATTGGCATCTCTAAGGCTTACTGCCTCAGTCTGTTAACCTAGGCCTCATCCTGGAAGTTTCTAGCCTCCATACAATCTTATCTAGGTCTAGAATATTTTCAGCCTCTGAAACTTGCTGCTAAATAAGTTCACTCCTTTCTAGTTTATTTTCTAGAACTCTAGCTGCCTCATTCAACTCAGCTGTTCTGGCTCAAACTCCTCTCCACTCGGACTGATTCAATCTGTCAGCTTCTCTTAGCCTCTCCTGAATTGCTCTGCTTGACCTCAAACTGACTCTGACAATCTGTTCTAATCTTCTGGCTCCTTCTCATTCTCTGGCTGGTTCTGTCTTCACCTATGCTTAGTTTGTTCTCTCTCTGCAACCTGTCTCTCTACCACTGTCCCAGTAAGGCTGCCTCCTTCCTCTCTCTGTACCACCCTTTTAATTTCTCTTTTCTTTCTCTTCTCTAGAGAGTTGGATATATCTTATTTCATCAAATACCCCTAACCCATCATTTATTTTTTTTCAAATCATTTTATATCCCTATCACAGCCCCCTCCCTCCTCTCCTCCCAGTCCCACCCCTTCAAATCCCTCCCCAACTGCTCCCTCCACCCAGAGAAGGGGGATCCCCTTGGGTACCACACCACCCTGGGACATCTTGTCCCAGCAGGACTAGGCACATTCTTTCCCATTGAAGCCCAAATCTTTCTCCGATTCATCATTTTGTCTGACACTCAATCAGACATCACTTTCAGACATGGGTGCTTATTTCCACAAACTAACTTTACCTTCATTGTTTGGGATTAAATGTGTGTACTAAGGGCTGAGTCACACCACAATTAGAAACAGGTGTTTTCAGTAAATAACACAATCTCAGAGTTCACAGTGTGATCAAATATCCAGTAATAAAAGGGCTTCAATAGGGTAGCATAGCTTAAATGATGGGTTAACAATGTAAATAATGTTTTGGGAAATTCCTTTGCTTTTCCTACACATTTAATTTTCTAGTTGCAGTTAGAAGTTTCTGTCTGTTGAGACACATAATACAACCCGTCATTCCACTTCATGTACAATCAGCTGGAAATAAATGTACAAAATCACTCCACAACTTATTAAAGGCTGTGCAAGAAATGACTGTCATTTCGGAGTTGCTTGTTCATTCATTATGGTCTCGTGTAAATACTACTACTCTCTGAAGTACAGTGGTTTTGCTAAGTTATGGTAGTTTTCATGTAGCAGCTTTGCAGATTTTTTGTTGAGTATTATAACCATTACTAAATCATTTTGATTCTCTTGCTAAGGGGACCCCAGAAAGCAAGAAAGTTTAGTACCTTTTTCACTCTGCATATGTTTGTCTCACCAACTCAGGAGTAAACACGTGTCTCCTGTTTAGGAGACAATGGCAGGAGTTAATGTTTGATGCTCTCCTAATTGTATAACTCTACCTTGCAATTTGAGTATCGCAGTCTAATTTGGTTATTTCCTGAAGCTGAATGAAGGAAATATAAGCTGTGTATTTTTCTTCCTATCTTAATGAATTTTTGTGATGGCAGGTTTTTTATTCTCTCTTGGCTCAGTTAAAAAACAGCCTTTTTACGAGTAGTGACTTGAAATCAGTGATGGGTCACTACCACACCATGCCTAGGACCAAGGCGGCAATAATGGGATCTGATTATAGCACATACGTGCTTGTAGTTTCTGGGTATCCCTAAACTATTGTCAATCTATATCCTGATGTTACTTCACCCATCATAGTTCTTTCAGGTTTTTAATTTAGAATTGTGTTGTTTAGTTTCCTCTGCCTCAAGTTGGTGTCAGTTAAGTATTATTGAGTAAATGCTACAAGCATGAATAAATGAAATGGCCACAAGAACCATGAGTGCAAAGGTGGAACAAGAGTGTCAAGTGGAGATGGATACTCTGGAAAAGCATCTCTCACTTATTTTCTCTGAAAGCAATTTGTGAGCTATGCTTATTTATTTTTTACATGAACCATTTTAGAAGCTCAGTTTTCAAAAGAAGAGGAGAACTATCTTTATTTCCTTAAACAAATGTTCTCATGGATCTTTATGTATAGGAAGGTGTCGGGAGATCTCTGAAAATAGGAGTCGACATCAGGTGGTTAGTTGACCTGGGAGACTGGACCATGAGACATTGTCTCCTTCCACTACGATGAGGAGCTCTGACTATCAGAAGCCCCTGTAAGTGTGCAGAAGCAGATGCTTGACATGAGATTTAAGCAAGTGAAGACCAGAAGAGCCTGAAAGCAAAGGGCTGATTGGGGGTATCACCAGCTAAAGGGAGTTATCATTAAATTTCAGGCATACCAAAGCAAATTGTGCCTTGCCCAATTCCCCAAGTTAGTTTATTCATATCTGATGATGTACCGACTATCTCTTATAGAGCAGGCACTGCTCTAGGTGTTAGGGGCACAGTAGTGGCTACACCCACACATTTTGCCTTTGTGCCGCTGATTTGCTGCAGCTCACTATGCTTGTCTCTTCAGTGGCTGAAGAATTATGTTTATAGCCATGAGGTGCTAGTGCAAAATGAGAATGATTATCCCTAAAGGGCTATCATCATCCCAGCTGAAAGTAAATGTCCAGATATTTCAGTCTGATGGAAAACTGAAAAAGCTCCCACATCCTCTGAAGATGTAAAATGCGGGTTCAGAGTCCAAGGCTTTCTTCTCCCCTCATGGAAACTATATATGTACTTAAGCAGTGAGTTCATGCTAGACCCAGCTGTGAGTGCCTAACAATGAAACAACCTATTGTTTCAAGTGGAAATATAATATATTTTTTTTAATCTTCTTAATCAGAGGTTTATTTTGCTTGGTTTGACATTTATAATCTATATTTCAAACTATGAAAGCACAGTTGGTCAAACTAAAAACACACATATGTTTTGGATATTATATGAACTGACTTTCAAATTCACTTATTAGCAATGAAACCATGGATACATTACCTAACCTATGCAAGACTTGGTTTTCTCTGCAACAAAATTGTTATAGTAGCTTTTTACTTCCTCAGTCATGAAATTAAGTGACAGCTAAAATAAGATTAGAGCACTTAACACTCACTATTTATATGTTACAGTTATGATGGACTAAGAAACAGAGATCTGAGGTACATGTGACTTCTAAAAAATGTGCTTCTAGCAAAATGGAAGTGTTCACCATTTTACACTATCTAATAAATATATAAAATGATAAGAGATAAGAGTCTTCTCTACTGTTTTTCTAATACAGTGTAGTAGTTAAAATGTATTTCTTAGACTTTTTTCCCCTAATTCTATTAACAGTCCCACTTTACAGAGCAAAGAATGGTAATTATTCAAAATCAAATTCTTCAGCTTTTCCAGGGGATTTTTTTTTAAAACATAAAACCTTCCAAAATTAAAGATAAGGATAGTAAATTATACCAAAATAAGTTTTATATATGAATAATACTCACAGGTACAAAACAGCGATACTGTGAATGAATTATGCATCTTTTGTTTGTATTTACAGTAAAGTAGTTTGTGAGTATGCACTTTGGAAAACTGAAAAATTTTAAATTAAAATTAAAAAATTGAAAGTGTTATGAGCCCAGAATCCAATTGTAGTCTCTGGATTTCCAAAGGTCAGAATAAATATATTTATCAGTAAATGTAAATTAAGAAACCAAAAATCCTTTGAGACATTTCCATAGAAAATTGACTCTTTTTTGTCCAGATTTCTATACAGATCTGTAGTTGGAATAAAACAAAAACAGAAAAAAAATATTTTTATTATCAGTGGTTTTAAATATCCATGAGTTGTTCAATTGGCCTTAAAAAAAAAAAAGCCAAGATATCAAAATAAACCTTTCCTTCCTAATTTATCAGATTGGTGAAGAGTTTACAAATCACCAGGCTTGGTGTGTAAGAGATATAAAGCATGCAACGACATCTTTGGTGTAAAGGTATACACCTTTAAGCTCAGAATACTGAAGGCAGAGAGATGTGTATCAAGGCCAATCTGGTCTCCATAGCAACTTCCTGACCAGGTAGGACTACACAATGAGACTTTGTCTCAACAAAACAAAACAAAACTGAACAGAAAAGAACAAAACAAAACAAACAAAACAAAAAAACCTACAAAACCAAACCAAAACCAAAAACCCCAAACAAACCAAAAAGTTGTTTACCTTGTCACATTTCTGGGATCTTCCTCAAACTGTATCATGAAAATATATTTGTGATTGGTGAATTGAAAAGAGAAAGTCAGATAATTTTCAACTTTAAGCACTGCTTAGCCAAAGTTCTAACACGTTTACACATCACAAACTGCATTGAAAAAAGTGCCTTGTTGTTTTCAAGGCAGGGACTCACGTGACATAAACCAGCCTAGAAGTCACTCTGCAGTTCCAGACCCTCCTGACCCTGCTTACTCAGAGGTAGAATCACAGTCACATGCCATCATTTCTAGTCTTATGTGGTGCGATGGACAAAGCATTGGAAATAGTGTATGGCCGGCAAGTTTCTATCAACTGAGCATCGTCCTCAGCCCGGCAAATATGCAGATCTGTATAACACACTAACTCTCTCTATCAGCCATGGAAAGTCGGGGAGATCCAGGGCCAGATCTGACCCCCAGACTCAGAGTACCACAGGCATCACAGGCAATGCTGTATCTAGGCAGCCTGGCTAAACACTTTGGGGTAAGCTGGCATAGCAACTATGAAATTCTGTGTTTCATGAGTAAAATGAATACTATTCATTTCTAAAGCAAAATGAAAGCCGTGTGGGGAAATAAATGTATTATTGTAGATGTCACAAACTGAGAAAGAAAATTAAAAAAAAATGTGTTCTTCCTTCTCTACAGATACTAGTATACAGTAAATACATTCCAAACAAGTAAGCAGATGTATATTTGGGCACAATATAAGATGTAGGAAGGAGAACAACAGAGAGTGAAACATCAGGTGAAGAGGAAGGAAAGAATGGGGAAAGGATCATGTGAATCGTGACAGAGACTATAAAGGTAATTGTCTTTCCACTTCTAACTCTGTCATGGATTTTCATCTTTTGGTGATAGAAAAGGTCATATAAATATATTTAATAATGAAAGTGTAAAATCAAATGTGTAGTTTCATAGCTTTAGGACAGCTATACTCACTATACAGAAATCTATTAAGATGATAGATTTTGGCTCTGATTGTACCACCATATAATGACTTTTATTTATAAGTTGCTTTTGCAAAAAGGTTTTAATAAATTTGAAGAGAGAGAGAGAGAGAGAGAGAGAGAGAGAGAGAGAGAGAGAGAGAGAGAGAGAGTAATTCTATTTTTTTTAAGTATTCACTTACATCTTGCTCACTGGCCCCATCTCGGTCACCTCCTCACACTATCTTTCCTTCATCTACTCCTCCTCTTTTCCTCTGAGCTGGTGGGGTGGCCTCTGGGTATCCTGTAATCCTGGCACATCAAGTCTCTGCAAGGCTAGGGGCATCCTCTCCCACTGAGGGCAGACATGGCAGCCCAACTTTATGAACATATCCCACTTACAGGCAAGAGCTTTTGAGATAGCACCCCCCCCCCCACACACACACTCTAACTGTTCAGGACCCACCAAGCTGCACATCTGCTACATATGTGCCGGGAGACCTAGTTCCAGGGCAAGTATGTTCAAAAAGAGAAATTCTAAAAGCACTGTAAGTTTATTCTGTTTTGTCTTATTTCCTTGAGTGTCAGTTTTAGCAGGAGATCTCTCCATCTTGTATATCTTGGTCTTTGATTGTCCCCAATGTCTCTGATGCTGTGACACAAGTATTTGAGCTTTAAGGAACAAATAAAGGCAATTAATATGTGACATTGTTCTCATGGGCTTGGCTTTCCTCAGTGAAAACTAGAGTTCAAAGTAGCTGATTAAATGTCTTTCTTCTTGTTATTTTTTAAGGATTTTATTGGTTTGTTTTGAAATAGGGTTTCATGTAGTCTAAGCTGGATTTAAACTCACTAAAAAGAATCTCTGATGGACTTGGGCTCTTGATCCTCCTACATCTGTGTCCCCAGTGCTAGGATTGCAGGAGTGCCCAGCCACCTTAGCAAGTTAAATTTTTAAGAATTTTTGCCTAAGTATGATAATTATTATGGACTCAGGGGAAAGAAAGCAATGGTATTCCTATGTCCTTCTGCTATTTCATATTGATATGTTATATTTATTATTTCAAGATAAGTCCTAGGGTTTTCTTCCAATCTAAGTATTGTAATGACAATCTCTGACACAAGACTGCTAATTCAACACTGAGATGAAAGCATTTGAAGTGATGAGATGGAGGTAAGAAGATGCAGAGTGAAGGCAGGCACCACTGAGTATCAGATCCTTTTATGTACTTTAACTTTCACAGTTCTTCCTGCCTAGCAGTTGTTCTATATAGCTTTAATGTCGTCAATTATGAAGCAATTTTGTTCACTTTCTTTCTCACTTCTGTGCAGAGGCTTAAGAGAGACTTAGAGTAACCAGTTCTACAGCCACTACTGGGTAGCATGGTCCTCACTCTAAGACAACTATTCGACTTGTTCTAGTGCTCTGAAATTTTAGAACTATTTTCCAAGGGTGAACAATAAAAGGAACAAGAACAACAACAAGAACAAACCAACTCTGCCTTATGTAAAACAGACAAACAAATAAATACATTTTTCTCCTCTGTCTCCCAAGTGCTGGGATTAATTTTTCTTTATTGTAGTTATAACATTAACTCATTATATTGATTATTGTGTGTTTAATATTCATAATGCTCTTAGTGAAACATCAAATTGCTATGAGCATAGTAATGCCTAGAAATTATTAGGCATGGGATATATACACTCACTGTTATTCTATTGTATTCAAAAGAAATGCATGGCAAAGTAGAGCTTTCTTATCTAGTATCTGAGAAATAGTCTTCTCTCAGATGTTTTCAGAATTCATAAGTAAATAAGTTCTGAAGGCAAGTAGATTTGGAGAAATAGTCATTCTGTTAATTTGAGCACTAAGTGTTTATCCAGAAAATGGATTTCCAAGTAATGTACACATAAACATTTCACTCAGAATAAAATATATGGTCAAGTTTATGTCAAGAATACTTTCAAGTATTTTCTCTCAAGCAGTTTGAAATTTTAGGTTAGTATGAATTATATGATGAGTTATGATCTTTCCAGTAATCATTGATTACAAAGTGCTAATCAATCATATTTTCTAAGTATATGTCATATAACTTTGCTTTTTCCAAAGTCATAATCACCTAATGACACTAGTAACTATTAATACTCCTGTTCAAGGTGGTCAGTGGGTTCCAATTTTTTTCTATTTTAGCAATCAATCTAAATTAACTTCTTTTAGCATCTGGTTAATTTAGTCTAGATGATCTTTCACTGAAGTGAAATTAGTAAATATCAACAAATTTAATTCCAGGAATATATCTCTACTCACTTACTTAACTCATAATTGTGAATTAATATAGCCATATATACAGGCAATACAAGAGTTGACTAAAAGTTAAAAACACATTACTAATAATTTGCAGTCTGATCATTTATAATGTTATATATTCAAAATGGCTTCTCTTGTCAGGCAGTGGTGGTGCATGCCTTTAATCCCAGCACTTGGGAGGCAAAGGCAGGTAGATTTCTGAGTTAGAGGCCAGCCTGGTCTACAGAGTGAGTTCCAGGACAGCCAGGACTATACAGAGAAACTCTGTCTCAAAAAACAAATAAACAAAACAAACAAACAAAAAACCCCAAATTGTTTTCTTTATAAACTCAGGTAAAATGAATTAAGATACATGTTTCTAAATACAATCATAATTGTGTGAAGTTCCTTCTGAATCATTCAGGAGTTTCTCAGAAAACTGTTTTTGCCTTGAATATCATTACACAGATAATCGTTCACTGTCGCATGTGAAATTGGTTCTACAAGGTGAAAGAATAAGATTTTTGTTGCCCTTAGTCACATAGTAGGGCAATTGCTTCATATATAAACTTAGCAGACTGTTTTTATATAAATCCCATATTTCAAAGTTACTAAATAAAACTTTCAGTTCTGGGCTATGATTTGGGAAATTTGTCTTTCTTTCTACTCCCAGAGATATAAGTTGTTTTGGAAGTGAAGTCCAGGATGGTCTATGTAGAATCCTCAGGGTTTCCTGTCACTGAAATCCCCAGAAGTCTAATTATTCCTTTATTAGTGAGAAACTATAGCCATACCTGGGCATCCTCTGCAGCTCCTACCAGTGGTGACAGCCCTTATCTCCAGTGCATATTTGCTTTTTTCTTTGCATCTGATGAGTGTTATATATTTAAAGAACACATGGTGTGACTTGCTGGCTTCTCATTCAGCAATGTTTTGTTGGAATTAGAATCTACACCTAACAGGAGTTCAGTGAGCTCCACTCTCTAGAATTCAGAGTGGGAATCAACCAATGAACCCTCAGAAAGATCAAGATAGCAAAATGATCAAGAGCCTAAACGTATTTGCGTGGTTTCAGGCAACACAACGTAATTGTAGACCGCTACCAAAAGGGAGTGCTGAAATATTGGTGAGAGACATATTGACAGATGATATTAAAATATCGGATAAACAACATGATTAAAATTAGGAAATAAATTATACTATCCCCAAATGAACACAATAATATTACAAAGAATTTAAATTATTGTTGCTAATATCAGCTGTTATTTCTAAAGGAATAACAAGAAACAATCGAAAATAATCTTTAAAAATAGATTACATGATTTTGAGGAATCATTAATATGTATGTAATGCACACAAGTGTTTGCATGCATTTCCATTTAATTACATCTTCCAGATCTAAGTTGGGTTAGTTTATTCTTCGGAATTTCTTTAGATTTTTACACATGCTCATAGACATATAAAATCAAAGGCACAGAGATAGAGTCATTTCCTGGTAGTGAAAAAGAGTGTCATTCTTTAGGTATGTGTTCCTGTTTGACATGACAAAACACTGTCAAATTGTCCCTGTTCCAGAACATTACATTATTCATGATGACTAATTGGGTTGTATTTGATAATCTGATGACAAATGCAACTAATAATTGAAGTGTATGACTTCACATCCAGCAAAAATTTCAGTATGTTAGTATGTTACCTTTGTAAGTTAGCTAGGAACTTAAGAAAAAAAATCTCTAGAACTGAAGGAAAAAAATCTCTAAAATGTGAACATACTAAGAAAGTAACTAATCATATGTGCATTTATATTCCATCAAATCTATTACAAACTTAAGTTTTTCCTGTGAAGATATTTTCAGCACATCCTTCAAATGCCTCTTTACAAACACTATTGTCTTTGGAGAACTTGTGTGTGGATGTTTGGAAATCTGCAGGAGTTAATGGTTCCTGTAGGATATTTATTTCAAAGCTGAGCCTTAGGGCTGTTAGAGGCTTTCAGCCTTCATAAAACAGGGATTGTGCTCTGCTCTACTGCACCAAACCAGTGATTACAGAAATGCATGGATCATCATAAAACAGGAATAACTTGGAAGCAGGCATAACTGCTCAACCTCAGTCAGCTAGCAAAGGCATGTGAAAGGAAAAGAAATGTAGGGGATTGTATTGCACATGATAAATACCTCATCTAAGGATTTCATCACCATTAAGTTGAATAGATACAGCTCTGACAATTTTTTTTAGGAATAAATTGCTTTGAGTTACTGGGTAGGAAGTTTGCTCAGCTCCAGAAACACTCAAGTAGAGTGTTTCAAGCACTGTGGGAAGTTGGGGAAAATGCTAAATGAATAAATAAAGGAAATTCTCTTGGGAAATGTTTCAGTGGCTAAAGCAATTGGCACAGAGCTGAGAGTAATGGCATTCATCTGTAATCCTAGTTGTCCTAGTTGGAGATGGGAGGCAAAGAGAGGAGAACCCACAGAAGCCTGAGGATCAGCTCTATAGGATACATGCTAATTATGCAATACTGTGTCAAAAAAAATGGTGGAAACTGAGATAACACCCCAAATCATCATCTGACCTCCACAACTGCATCACACGCACACACACACACACACACACACACACACACACACACACACACACAAACATACACACACACACACACATGTATTCAGACATACATGCATATGCACACATCATATATACACACATCATATAAACACATCATATACAATATACAACGTTTATACAGAGAGTTAACAATAATAAAGCATAGTTGATGGGATGAATGTGCATAAATGCTATTATAATAAATATGTACTTATATATACAAGTATATAATATGTATATATACTTAAGTATTATGTATAAATATACTCAAAGAAATATATATATATATATATATATATATGTATATATATATGGTTTTAGGGATAGCTGAAGCTGAAGAAGAATGTATTTCTTGCCAGATAGAATTTTTACAAGAAACTTAAATAAAATCAATATCTTTTCAAGGGGTGCTAAAATGATGTACAGTTACTCTAAAAGTAACCCTTATAGGGTATTGAACTACCCAGTACTACTTAGTTTCATTAAAAACTACAGAGAACAATTGAGATACTGATCATTAAAATATCAGAAAGGAAATGAAAAATGGTTTTATTTTTCAGTCAATATGTAACTGCTGACTAAAAAAAATAGAGTTCTTTGTATGCTAGAAAGAATCATGTCAAAGTGTTTGTTCTGTAGTCAGCTAGCTATAGGCACGACAAAAGAGCACTACTTTATAAATACAGCGCTTTAAAAGAGTCATTTTTCAGTGATATGTAAATTGTTTGGACATTTTGGATTTGTGGATCAGCAGAATCAGCAGATAGCGACAGTTTTAAATTTGCTAAAAATCAATAGAAGATCAGTAAAATCCAATTTTCCTAAACCAGGCTGTGACTTCAACTGAGCCAAACTATTTTTGATGCAACTGATAGATCTTTGTTTTCTTTTCTTTATTCCCTTTTTTAAAAAAAGGACTTTAAACGAATTTAAAATTGCGACATTTTATTAGTAGCTGCGCAGTGTGGGTGTGAATTGGATTGAAGTGATCCACTTTTATTTATTTTTTTATCAGCCTCAGTGCATCTGTATACACATTTTAATCTATTTCCAGAAGCTTAAGTTATACTACCTCTTAATTATTATTTGCAGATGATTTTTTTTTTCATTATGGCCAATTCCCTGAGAACAGAATCAATTTCTGTTGAGTAGCAGTTACTCACAATGCATTCGGCATTTGTAGTCTCAGAATGGAAGTTTTAAATAATGTATAGTAGGTCCCTTTGTAACAAGACACTATATTTTGTCGTGATTTTGTCACATCATACAAAATGTCCTTTGTTAAAGTGCTGCAAATCATATCAAGGATTTTATCAGCTGCTTCTAATTCATCTCTATGCCTTCTAACGGGTGGGTGAGTGCCATTCAAAGTTCCTGGGCATTTGATTCAAATACTATACTTAAGAGCCAGGACCCCATTGATAAGTTAAAGATAGCCTTGTGTTTGTAGTAAATCAAGATCAGTGTAAGCATATGTTTATCCTGATTAAAGAGAGATCTAAAGTTGTTTTTTTTTTTTTTTTAATCAGCTGCCAGAGTGATAATGAAGATCATGTTTGATATAATAAAATACCCTCCTTATTTTGGTCCTGGAACTCCCTTGGTCTTCTAATGCAGCTGTTTTCTTGAAACTTCTTTCAAATCTGATGACAATGGGGAGAGAAAAGGTCAGTTTCTGGAGAGCTTATAGCTTTGCAAGCTCGGAATTGCAGTCTTACTTCTAGGTGTGATTTCTAAACTAGACTATCGTGTAATCAGAAATGTAAAGAGATTAAAAAAAAAAAAACAACTAAGCCAATTTTATGATGATGAACATGTCTCCCCCTTCTGATGCCCTTCACTCTCCTAACATCCTTCGTCTGTGCTTTCTGCATGTGGACTTGTCTGTATGCCCCGGCACACTCGACTTGCTCAGGGATTGATATTTATTTTCTGCTCTCCTTTTTATTGCCCACACATTTTGCTATTATGCCGTGTCAGGCCCTTTGTCAGCCAACAGCATGTGTAGCCTTGTAGTTGGAAGGCATATGTCTGGGAGGCATAATATGTAACAGCAATGCATAAAACACACATCGGCAGCCTTATTGGCTGGAGGAAACGGTTTACCAAAGTTTCGTGATATTCTCTCATAGTTAAAACACAAGATGTTAATTGTACCTGTTTTCCAAAGAGCTTGCCATTATTATTGACGTGCCTCTGGCTTTATGGTTCCAGGATGCATGAATTATTAGTGTAGCTTGACATTTTTAAATTCCTAACTCTGTAGCCTAGCACCTCACTTCCTGTTAGCTGTTATGGGCTTTAAGAGGCCATGCCAGTTGTTGATCAATGATTGCTCAGTAATTCAGATGTGTCAACTTCTTTTGTGGGTTAAAAAAAAAATCAGTTCTGCACTTTATAATACATTATCCAAATAAAAATGTAACATGCTACTATGAATCTGAGGCTTAAAGATACATATTTTGATTTTTTTTGTGTGTATGAAGAGATCATACCCTGCTATTTCAACTTTTTAACAATAAAACAATGTGATTTAAATAAATTCAATTCCTTATTAGATTTTAATGTCTAACAAGGCAGTAGGATGAGATAGCAGAGTTTACATTATTGAAGACACCTGAATATTTAATCTTCAAAAAGTTCAACCAATTAGAAAAAAATAACAAAAGATTTTTGCATTAAAAAAAGTACATAGCATACTTAGGACGCTTGAATTTTCTAGGAACAATGTACTGATTCTCACTACACTGAGGGTTTTTTTTTTTATGGCTTGTTGCGTGTCGGGGAAAGATGTAAACATTTGAAGCAATGATAGTTAAAAATATCACAAACCAACAACATCTGTATTTTGTTAAAATAATTGTTAGCCTTTAATCATATTTATATTTTTGGTGTATATTTTTAAGCACAATCGGATGCTAACTGACAAATTTGAAATGTTTAAGTGGGTCAATGCATTCCCAGGTATGTCTATATCTGGAGTTTTTAATGGTTAAAAAAAAGTCAGGGTTGAAATATCTCATTTCATTTTTATCCTTTAATGTATACCAAGCTTGCCCTCTCAGCAGGAAACACTTTCAATTAGGAAACCTGTAATGAAACGCAGCACAATTAATTGCCCGTTAGTCTCTGAGACTAGATCTATATTACCAGTTATGTTGCTAAATTGTGGGTTTGGAAACTTGCCTTACACAGATTGACTTACAACTCATCAAAGGATGTATTCTGAAGTCCCAGTGATTAGTTCCAGTGATTAATTTAAAGCATGAGCCACATTTTCCAGCCTTCTCCTGTTGTCAACCCCAACGGCTGACTTTACGCTCCTGTTTCTTAAGAACGCGCTGGAGCATTTCAATCTGTAGGAACATTCTCTTTGAAAGCACTCTTCTCGACAAAGTGTGGACAGAGACTCAAGGGAAGGTCATCCAGAGATTGTCTCACCTGGGGATCCATCCCATATACAATCACCAAACCCTGACACTATTGCAGATGCCAACAAGTGCTTGCTGACAGGAGCCTGGTATAGCTGTCTCCTGAGAGGCTTTTTCAGAGCCTGGCAAATACAGAGGCAGATGCTCACAGTCATCCATTGGACTGAGCATGGAGTCTCCAATGGAGGAGTTAGAGAAAGGACCCAAGGAACTGAAGAGGTTTGCAACCCATAGGAAGAACAATATCAACTAACCAGACCCCCATCCCCACAGTTCCCACCAACCAAAGATAATACATGGAGGGACTCATGGCTCCAGCTGCATATGTAGCAGAGGATGGCCTTGTTGGGCATCAATGGGAAGAGAGGCCCTTGGTCCTGGGAAGGCTCCATGCCCCAATGTAGGGGAATGCCGGGGCGGGGAGGTAGGAGTGGGTGGGCTGGTGGGTAAGTACCATCATAGAAGCAGGGGGATGGAGGATGGGATAGGGGGTTTTAGGGGGGAAACCGGGAAAGGGGATAACATTTGAAATGTAAATAAATAAAATATACAATAAAAAAATTTGGAAAAAAGAAAGCACTCTGCTTCCACCCTTTTGCTCTTCTCGCTTCCTGTCCATTAAGTAATCCTTGTTTATGTTCTTGCAGGATCCCTTCCTCCATTTATGTCTTACCTTCTATACTGGGTGACATTCTTAGGACTCCAACCGAGAAATATTTAAAAAGTACTTGCTATATACATGCTACAGTGAGAAAATGCTGATAGAGACAAAATGTGTAAAACAAGGATTGTGCCCTAGGGACTATCTCTATCTTTGGTATGAAGAAAGCATGTCAGGATAGCCTTTCAAGTGGAAAAAAAACCCATGCTTTTCTTCTCTGCTGAGTTAAATTCATTGATCCAGACGAATTTGATCACAGCACATACTATCTTTGATACTTCATGTGTGTGTGTGTGTGTGTGTGTGTGTGTGTGTGCGTGTGCGTGCATACACACACATGCATGTGTACACACCTTCGTGCATGTGCCCACATGTGTGTATCTATGTGTTTATGATAATGCATGTACACATGTACATGTATGGGTGTAATTGTGGAGGCCAAAAGACAAACCTGAGTATTGTTCCTCAGGAAGTATCTACCTTATTTTGTGCCATAGTTTCTCATTGCCCTGGAGGTGACCTTGTAGGTTTTGCTAAATGGTCAGAAAGTCTCAGAGCCCCATCTGTCTCTGCTTCCCCAGTACTGAAAGAACACACAGATTGGATTATTTTGCATGCATGCTAGAGATCTATTCTCATGCTTGTCTGACAAGTACTTTATGGAAGGAGCCAACTCCCAAGACTGTGTTTCTGACAGCTCCATCTGAAGTTGTATTTCCAAGTCCTGACTGGACTGCTCTTGGTCTTCTTGGAACTTAGAATTCAATGTGTCACGTGTTAAACTTTCCAACACTATGCTTTTCCTTCTTCCCAAATCACTTGTTCACTGTTTAATTCCCAGTCTTATGTATTGTCACTTGTGTTCCCATTTCCCATTTCCAATTTGTCATTTATCCACGCTTTATACTTGCTTTAAAAAAAAATAACCCAGCCTGTTATTAGTTCATGCCAGTTTTTCCTCAGTAGAGAATTGTGACTGTTTATCTATGTGCTACTTTGTATTGCTCTCATACCATTGTCCACACATACAACTACTGATCTTATATCACCCATGATGTTGTATTAAACTTGGAGAACACGATAGAAATCTAAGTAATGGTTGATTTCAAATGTCCTTATTTTATCACATTTGGATTTATTTCGTGTTGGTGTGCATATGTATGTGGTCATGTGTGTGCCATGGCATGCATGTGGTGGTCAGAGGACAACTTGCAGTAGTGTATTCTTTCCTTTCATCACGTGGGTTCATGTGAATGTCAGGGTCAAACTCAGTTTGTCAGGCTTGGCCTCACTGCTTTCACTCACTGAGCTATCTTCTCCAACCTCAAACTTCTTAGTATTAAGTAGAACCCATGTTTCAATGACAAACTTCGGTTATACCAT